>CAJQGL010000045.1:0-27905 GCA_905477555.1 Coregonus lavaretus
CAATGCAGAAAGAGATAGATCACGAAGCCTTAAACAAACTGATATAGTTTCAAATAACAAAAAAAAGAACTTTAATCAGTTCTTTTTTGTTCTTAATATAATGTTAAATAATCTATTTTGAAAATTTTGTTATTATTTAACTGTTCTTTTTTTAATAATCTCTTCACTTACAGATTTTGGAGCTTTTTCATAATGATCAAAAATCATTTGATAATTTCCACGACCAGAAGTCATAGTTCTTAAATCTGTTGAATAACCAAACATTTCACTTAAAGGAATACCTGCTTTGATAACAGATGCTCCATCTTGACGTGTTTCATTAGTTTTTATTTGACCTCTACGACGAGAAACGTCACCCATTATATCTCCAAAATATTCTTCTGGAACAATAATTGAAACATCCATAATAGGCTCAAGTATAACTGCAGACAATTGTTCTTTACCATTTGTAAGAGCTTTAGAAGCAGCAATTTTATATGCCATTTCAGATGAATCGACATCATGGTATGATCCATCAAATAAAGTTGCTTTAATATCAATCATTTGATAACCAGCAAGAATACCTGATGACATTTTATCTTCAAGACCTTTTTGAATTGACTTAATATATTCTTTAGGTATTTTACCACCAACAATTTTATCAACGAACTCAAAACCTTTATCTTCATTTGGTTCAAAAGTAATTCAAACGTGACCATATTGACCTTTACCACCAGATTGTTTAATATGTTTACCTTCAATATCGGCTTTTTTAGTAATAGTTTCTCTATAAGCAACTTGAGGGGCACCAACAGTTCCTTCAACACCAAATTCTCTTTTTAGACGATCTACAATTATTTCTAAATGTAGCTCTCCCATACCAGCAATAATAGTTTGTCCAGTTTCTTCATCAGTATAAGTTCTAAAAGTTGGATCTTCAGCAGCTAATTTTTGTAATCCTAATGAAAGTTTTTCAGTTGCAGCTTTAGTAGATGGTTCTAACGCTTGAGAAATAACAGGTTCTGGGAAATTCATTTTTTCTAAAATTACTTTTGGTCTACCTTCAGCAACTAATGTATCACCAGTTGTTGTATTTTTTAAACCTACAGCTGCTGCAATATCACCAGTTCTAACTTCATCTATTTCTTCACGATTGTTTGCGTGCATTTCAAGAATACGACCAATTCTTTCTTTTTGTTCTTTTGTTGAGTTATAAACATATGAACCTTTTGAAAGAACACCAGAATAAACTCTAAAAAATGTTAATGTTCCAACATAAGGATCAGTCATAATTTTGAATGCAAGTGCTGAAAAATCAGCTTCATCAGTTGCAGGCATTTCTACTTCTTTATCACCTAAGTGTCCTTTTATAGGCGGAACATCTATTGGAGAAGGTAAATAATCTACAACAGCATCTATCATAGCTTTAACACCTTTATTTTTAAAAGCTGTTCCACATACTGCTGGAAAAAAATCAGAAGTTAGCGTTGCTTTTCTTATAATTTTTTTTAATCTTGCAGCATCTATCTCTTTACCATCTAAAAGATCAATCATTAATTCTTCATCAAAATCAGATACAGCTTCAACAAGCTCATGTCTTTTTAATTCAGCAATATCTTTTAAGTTTTCAGGAATAGGTATTTCTTTACCTATTTCTTCTGGTCCACCATCAAATTCTCAAGCTATCATTTCTACTAAATCAATATGACCTAAATAATCTGATTCAGAACCAATATTTCATTGTATAGGAACAGCATTACCACCTAATAATTTTCTAACAGAATTAACCGCGTTTTCAAAATTAGCACCAGCTTTATCCATCTTGTTAACAAAAACAATTCTTGGGACTTTATAATTTGTTGCTTGTCTTCAAACAGTTTCAGTTTGTGGTTCAACACCTGATTGAGCATCTAAAACTGCAACAGCACCATCTAAAACTCTTAATGAACGTTCAACCTCTACAGTAAAATCAACGTGACCAGGAGTATCAATAATGTTGATTCTTTTATCTTTTCATAAAGCTGTTGTAGCAGCGGAAGTTATAGTGATTCCACGTTCTTGTTCTTGAGCCATTCAATCCATTTGTGACTCACCAGTATGTGTTTCACCAATTTTATGTATTTTATTTGTATGTAAAAGAATCCTCTCGGTTGTTGTTGTTTTACCAGCATCAATATGTGCCATAATACCTATATTACGGTAATCTTTAATATCAAATTTTCTTGCCATTTTTTTTCCTTTTTTTATTTTTTTAATTTATTTTGTTATAAATAATAATTATTAATTTTACTAATCATTTTTATATAAAAAAATACATATAATAACTTAACTATTTTTATAGTAATTATAAATTTCTACAAAATCACAATGTAATAATTTTAGAATTACTATCATCTAAAGTGAGCAAACGCTTTATTAGCTTCTGCCATTTTATGTGTATCTTCTTTTTTCTTAACAGAACCACCAGTTCCTTTAGAAGCATCTATTATTTCATTTGCAAGTCTTAAATCCATTGTTTTTTCAGATCTAAGTCTTGAATAATTGATTAATCATCTTAATGTAAGCGTTTGCTTACGACGCGCTGAAACTTCAGATGGAACTTGATAATTAGTTCCTCCAATACGTCTTGTTTTAACTTCCAATTGTGGTGTTATATTTTCAACAGCTTTTTTGAATATTTCAATAGGCTCTTCATTTGTTTTTTGTTTAATTATTTCAAATGCAGAATATAAAATTGATTCTGCAGTTGATTTTTTTCCATCAAGCATAATGGTGTTTATCAATTTTGTAACTATTTTAGAGTTAAAAATTGGATCACTAAGAACTTCACGGACAGGAGCTTTTCTTTTTCTTGACATATTATTTTTTTCCTTTCGAGATTAGTTTATTTTATTAATTTTCTTTCGCTTTAGGTTTTTTAGCACCATATTTCGATCTTGATTTATTTCTATTATTAACACCAGCGGCATCTTGTGTTCCTCTAACTATAGTGTAACGAACTCCAGGTAAATCTTTTACTCTTCCACCTCTTATTAAAACAACAGAGTGTTCTTGCAAGTTATGACCTTCACCAGGTATATAAGCAGTAACTTCCATTCCATTTGACAATTTAACCCTAGCGTATTTACGAAGAGCTGAATTGGGTTTTTTAGGAGTCATAGTAGCTACCCTTGTACAAACCCCTCTTTTAAATGGTGATGGTTGAATAGTCGATTTTTTGTGTAATGAGTTGAACCCTAATGAAAGTGCAGGAGATTTAGTCTTACGAACTTTTGGATGTCTTCCATTATTTACAAGTTGATTTATTGTTGGCATTTATTTCCTTTGTTTTTATAATATATCTACAAAATAATACATTGTAGTTTATTAATTATACAACAACTTACCCTAGTGTATCAAAAAATTTATATTTTAATTTAAAAAACAAATAAGAATAGAATAATTTTATATTTTTTATATTTCAGAATTATCGTCTTTTTCTTCACTATTAATATCTTTATTAGCTTTGGAATCATTTTTACTTGCCTCTAATGATTGTGAAACCAATATAATTGTGTTTATTAATTCTGGTTTTTTCATTTCTTTATTTCCTGAAATTGATAATTTATCTGCTAGCTTTCTTAATTGACCAGTTGTCATTAATTGTAATTTAGTGAATCTTTCAGTTTTTTTCTCTACATCTGGAGTTACTTCGATTGGATTGTTTGGATTGTTTGGATTGTTTGCTTGTTGGTTTTGTTGAAACGGAAAACCAAATGGAGATTGTTGTTGAAATTGAGGATTCATTCCCATTTGTCCATTTGCTTCATAAAAAGCTTTAATCTCTTCTTGTCTTTTAGCTATAAAAAATGTTTTTTTGATTTTTTTAACTTCTCTTGACAACAATAATCAAACAGGAATTAATAAAAATTTTAATACAAAACTTAAAAGCATTATTGTATTTCCTGAAACTACATCGAAATTAGCTCCAAATAAAAATGTTTGAACTAAAGAAAAGAAAGTATAAAAAACTTGAAATCCAAGAAAAAAAGAAGAAATAGTATCCAATTTTTCAAACGATTTAAGTTTATAACTATTATAAACAGAATAAACAAATAAAGATAAACAACCAAGCAGTGCCAAACTTAATCCTCCTAAATTAAAAGCTAAAAATCTAAAGTCAGTAGCTGGATCAGGAGTAGTTGAGTTAGTTGGAAATTTCACAAAATGAGAAATTAAACCATCTTTAAAAATAAGCGCCGATATGAATAAAGAGAAATGAAGAGAAAACAAAATAAATAAAGAAATTGCAAAACCAATAATTCATCATCTATATTTTTTTTCATCTTCTCAAAGTTCACTAACTTTTTTGTTAGTATCCATTGAATTTATAGCACCTGGAAACATATAACCCCTTTATAAATTTACTATATTAATTATATCAAATCTAAGACTCTAAATCAATATTTTGAAAAAATTCTTTTGGCAATTCTGATTCAATTTCCAAAAATTCACCTGTTATATGTTGAAATGATAATTTATATGCATGAAGTCTTTGATTAAAGTCATCTAAAGTCCTCCCGTAAACAGGATCTCCAACAACAGGAAAATTGATATATTTAAGATGAACTCTTATTTGGTGTGTTCTTCCTGTTTCTAATTCGCAACGAACTAAGGTAAAGCTAGGATACACTTTTTCAGGAAATACATGAGTAACTGCTTCTTTAGAATTTTGTCTAGTAACGGTCATTTTTTGTCTATCATGAACATTTCTACCAATTGGAACATTAATATGAATGACATCATTCAAAACTTTCCCAATAACGAGAGCCTTGTAATGTCTATTAACTTTGTGATCTTTTATTAGTTCTGCAAAATATTTGTGAGCAGCATTAGTTTTAGCTATTAAAATTAACCCACTAGTGTGTTTATCTATTCTGTGAACAATCCCTGGTCTTATAGCACCATTTAAATCTGATAGATCTTTAAAATGATAAAGAAGAGCATTTACTAATGTTCCGTCTTTATTACCTGGGGCCGGATGAACAACCATTCCACTTTTTTTATTAATAATAATAATATGTTCATCTTCATAAGCTATATCAATAGGGATATCCTGAGCAACCATTACAATTTCATTCTGAATTTTTTCTTTAATAACAACGGTTTGACCTTCATTAATCATAAACTTTACTTTTCTAACAAGTATTCCATCAACATAAACACCATAAATGTCAATGATTTCCTTTATTTCATTTCTAGAAAAATCACTGTTATCAGCAATAAATTTGTCTATTCTTGTTTTTTCTGTTGACTTCAGGACAATTTCTTTATTTAATAACATATATTTATAATAACATATATTAATATTTAAGAAGAATATTTAAAGCAAACATAAAGTTTATAAAGTTACCAAAAAAAATACCAATAAAAAATACTTTTGTAAAAAAAGTCTTTTTTGCCCCAAAATTTAATTACTAAATAAAACAAGGGAACAATTACATTATAATGAAAAATAAATACAAAATTCAAGAAATTACATTTTTAGAAAAAATAAATTCAATGTTTATATTAATGAATAATATTTCAAATATTAATTCTGAAAGCTACATTGAATATAAAATGAATAGATATGCTTTTCTGGGAGAAACTTTTAGACTATCAATTGAATCAGTTCGGAAGATCTTTCAAAACACTTTTATAATAAAACAAGAAATTTTTTGAAGAGGAAAACAGAGATTTGTAATTGACCATCAAACATATTCATATGAACACTTTTTAAAAAATGAAAAATTGAAAGTAATTAAAAAAATAAAAATTTATGAAGAAAAGCAAATAAGAAAATATTATGAATTAAATCAAAAAGTTCATCATATTTGCAAGAACTTTAAAGGTCTACTTTCAGCAAAAACAATTGTTGGGTTATTGAAGGATTTTAATATATCGATTTCACCAAAGAATTTGTACTTTTTAATTAGAAATAAAAGATTACCCTTTGTGACTCTTAGAATATTTCCATATTTAAAGATTGGCAAGTATCATAAGAGGAAATATAGAGAAACCAAGTATTGAATAACTAAAAGGTTACATGAAAGACCTACGGAGGCAAGCGAAAGAAAATCTATTGGACATTTTGAAGTAGATACTGTTGAAGGTAAAAAAGGAGATGAATTTAATATTTCAATATTAATTGATCGGTCATCAAAACGCTTAAGTGCAACTTTATATAAAGGCAAAAGTTCCAACTCATTTTTAGAAGCAACTATTCAAAATATATCTAAACAATATTCTGAATTAAAAACCCTAACTTCAGATAATGGAAGTGAAAATGCAAGGTTAAATGAGATTACTGAAAATTGATATTGTACTGATGCATATTCATCCTGACAAAAAGGATCTATTGAACAAAAGCACAAACAGTTAAGAAAGTTTTTTCCAAAGGGTGTAAGTTTCAAAAATTTAACTCAAGAGAAATTAGATCAAATTGTTTTAATTATTAATTGTGAAACTTATTATCAAAATGTACTTAGAACAAAACTGAACAAAACAATTTTTGAGTGTGAATTAGAAATACTTAAAAACTTAGTAAATTCAAATAAATCATTTATTTTTAAATAAAATACTGTCGGGAAATAATAGAAATATACAAAAATTAAATATTTAGGATTACGAATCTTATATTTTCTTTATAATTTTTATAGTAATTAAGTGATTAGTCAAAAAAACACAATAAGTTTTCAGGATTGGTAATTAATTTGGTAACTTTGTAGCAAACATAAAGTTTACACATACATATAGTGATATAATTAATATGTGACAATCATTAATAAATGGCTGTCACAAAAAATTAAATCTGAGGAGATTACTTATGGAAAATAAAAAAGATTGCAACACAGGTTGTCCTACAAAATCAAAAGATTCTTGTAAAACAAATTCTGAAAAAAAATGTGAAATAGGTTGTTCATGTTCAAAATGTTCAATGAAAAAATAATTAATTAATACTTAATTTAATAACAATAAAAAACACACTTTAATATAGCGTGTTTTTTATTGCTTTTTTTTAATATTAGTGATTTATGTAAGGAGTAATGAAATCTGTTAAAGATTTATACTCATTAAGAATTTCTTCTTTATCCATATTGACAACAACGTAACCTTTATCAATGATTAGTATGCGGTCAACAAGAAACTCTAATTCATCCATATCGTGAGAAACCAATACTAGTGTCATATTATTTTCTTTTGCATAAAGTTTAATGAAGTTTTTAATTTTAGTTCTAATAGTAATATCAAGACCAGTTGATATTTCATCTAAAAATAAAACCTTTGGTTTATGGATTAATGCAAGCAAAGCATTTAATCTTTGTTGTTGACCTCCAGATAATGAACTTGCGCCTTTTTTATAATATTCATTAATTCCAAATATATGAATTAAAGCATGCAATTCACTTTCATCAATTTTTGTACCATATATATCTAAAACAAAAGCTATTATTTCTTTTACAGAAAGACCAGGTGGGTATGAAGATTCTTGAAATTGAATACCTATTTGTTCTAAATAATTTTTGTCATACTCATAAAGATAATCTACTTCTCCAGATGTTTGTTTATTTAATCCAGCTAATATTTCAACCATTGTTGTTTTACCAGCGCCGTTTCCACCAAGAATACCAATCGATTCACCTTCTCTTATTTGAAAGGAAATATCATGCAATACCACTTTAGTATTGTTTAATTTACCAAACTCTTTTCTTAAATTTTTTACATCAATTAAAACATTTTTTTCACCTTTCAAAGGTGTATTAATAACTTCATAATCAATTTGAGAATTTTCAGATTCTAACATTAAAAAGTTTTTAATAACTTCTGAATTTATATTTTCAGTAATTATAGGTAATTTAAAATCTTCTTTTTTTTCTTTTTTAAACATAAAACATTCTCCTTTCATTTACCTTGCACTTCATTTAAATGTTTTAAGAGCAATACCTGAAAAAATTCCTGTAAATACAAATGGCATAACTAAATTAACAATTTTATCAGCTTGACCAAACATTGTTTCTAAAGTTGTCCCTTTATATTTAAGCATTTCAAACGGAGCATTTATATCAAAAATATTAGAACTGGAAATTAATGATAAATGGACATCTCCGCTTGCAAATACTGGCGGTAAAGAAGTTGGGTCGATAACACCACTAAATGATTCAATCATTAAACCTGTGGAATATCTAAAAGGACTTAAATAACTTAAATATTGCATGACTTGAACACTTTGAACCATTGGTAATGGTAAAACTTGTGCAGACAAAAACTGGGAAATAATTAATATAGGAATTCCTAATCCTTGAATTGCTAAAGTTGATTTTGAAGTTGATACTAGTAAAAAACCTAGTGAAATACCCACAAAAATGTTCATTATAAGGCCTCATAAAAATCCACCTCAATTAACATTAGCTAAAGTTTCTCCAAGACTTGCTGAAAAAAGTTGTGGAACAACAGCACTCCCTGCAATCACTCCTGGTATTTGTTGTATTTCCCTACCTATATTCATATTGCCAGCAAAAATACCTATTCCTATTGAAAGAGTTCAAAATGATGAAAGAATCATTACCACAAAATAAAATAATGCTGCAACAAGTAAAAACATTCAGGGCTTAATTGGAGTAACGCCAATTCTTTTTAATAAAGCAGATCTTTTAAATTCGAAAATTGCTTGAGGCATAGCTGTTAAAGCTATTGACATTGACGCAATCGCCATTGATCCACCAAATAATTGGTCATATCCTAATAAAGTACCTAAAAGAGCAACAAATATTAAAGGGAAAACGAATGCAAAAAACGGACCAAAAAATGATTTTCAAAAATGTAAATTAATTATCTTTAAAATTGCATACATATTATCACTCATTTCTTATAATTCTTATATTTTTAAATTATCAATATATAAATTATAAACGATTTTTAAATTATTTTTAAATTATTTTCTAAATTTTATAATATATTAATAAATGGAGAATTGTGTGAGTCTGGTTGAAACAATTAGTCTCGAAAACTAACGATGTGTTAAAACATCCGAGGGTTCAAATCCCTCATTCTCCTCCAAATGTAATTTCACCGTATTCCTAATATATAGATAACAATATATTTAACATAACTCTTTTTATTCTGCTTGATGTATATCTTTTTGAATTTACTTTATTTACAAACGAATCATAATCAGGTTCATTTATATTTTTAAAAAATAAGTTTTCCATGCCTTCTGAAACTAATTTTATTTTAGCTAATTGATCTAGAGGTGTTGTTCTAACTATTTCTTGAAACTCATTATATCTATCTTGAATCCTTTTGGGTGTCTTTAAAAAAATCATTGGAGAATATTTTGAAACATCTTCATTATTAAATATCATCTTTCTAATATAAGAGGCCGATGCCAAATTATCTTTAACTTCATCAGAATGAAAGGGGATTTCTCTTTTGATAGATATTGCTTGAATATTATAATTATTATTAACAATTGCTTTTACATATTCAATACCTAATATATCATTTGGCATTATAAACTTTTCTCCACATATGCTAGATAATGCAAGTTCATTAGCTTTTGGAAAAGATAAACCTGTTTTTAAATGTTTTTTTAAGAGTAACAAATGTTCTTCTTTATTATTTTTAAGAATATTTGCTACATTATAAAATAACTCAATATCATTTGTCTCAGATCCAAAAACAATTTTTGTCACTTTATTTTCATTTAATATTTTAATTGCTTCTTGAGCAAAAATATGTGCTGCTTGATTAACGAATTCAAATGGAAGTTCAATAACAACATCAACACCATATTTTAATGCTATTTTTTTTCTTTCTTCAAATGAAGCTATTGCAAGTTCTCCTCTTTGAACATAGTTACCAGACATAACAACAATAATCTTTTCATTTGGAAAGGATTTTTTTATATAATTAATTTGGTATATGTGCCCATTGTGAAACGGATTATATTCAACTACTATTCCTACAGACATAAATTAATTTTACTAATTTTTAGAAAATAAAATATAAAAATAAATTAAATGATATAATATTTAAAATAAATTGTATGTATTATTTACAATTAAAATTAAGGAGATGATGAAATGGCAATAGTTCCTAAACGTAAAACGTCAAAACGTAGAAAACGTGCTCGTAGAACACACGATTCTTTAGAAAAGATGAATTTGGTCGCTTGTAAAAATTGCTCTCAGAAGATTGAACAACATAGAGCTTGCATGTTTTGTGGTTTTTATAAAGGTTCAAAAGTTGAGGGTTACAAAGCCTTAAATGATCGTTAATATTTAAAAAAACGAATTTGATAATTTTGAAAATAGGGTATATCCCTATTTTTTTATTCAGGATTTTATTTTCTGAATTTTTATTTTAAAAAAAATCACTTTTTTTCCATTCCAAACCCATAAAAATGTATAATATGGTAGATAGTGGGAAGGAGTGGAGATGTTTTTAGGTACATATATTAGGAATACTGACTCTAAAAATAGAGTCATAATACCTCCAAAATTGAGAGAAGAACTTGGACAAGTTTTTTACATCACCATTGGTGCTGATAAAAATCTTGAAATAAGATCAAAAACTCAATTTGAAGAGTTTTCTAATAGAATTCAATCAAATAACGCAATTGATCCTTTAATTAAGAAATATACGCGTTATATATTAGGTAATACTATTGAAGTAGAACTTGATAAAATTGGTAGATTTACAATATCTGAACAACACTTAACCCCAAGCGCTATCAAAAACGAAGTTGTGTTTGTTGGAGTTGGGTCACATATCGAAATGTGATCTAATGAAAATTACACAAATTCACAAAAAGAATTTGAAGATGAAGATTACTTACAAAGTCTTACAACTGAAATGTTTAAAAAAGGAATTAAATTATAATGAATCATATTCCTGTCCTATTAAACGAAGCTATTGAAGCTTTGAATATTAAAGAAAATGGAATATATTTAGATTTAACACTTGGAAGAGCAGGACATTCAAAAGAAATTTTGAAGAGAATTCCAAACGGTCAACTAATCGCTTTTGATAAAGATAAAAACGCTATTATACAATCTAATAGTCATCTTTCAAAAACAGGCAGTAATTTTGAGCTAATACATTCAGACTTTATAAAAATTAAGGATGTTTTAGAGAAACTCGGAATCAGTACCGTTGATGGAATTCTAGTAGACTTAGGAATATCTTCACCACAAATAGATGATGAAAGTCGTGGTTTCTCTTATTCAAAAGAAGCACGTCTTGATATGAGAATGGACCAGAGCCAAGAATTAGATGCACATGCAATTGTAAATAATTATTCCGAATATGAATTAGTTGAAATTTTTAGAAATAACGCAGATGTAAAACTACCAAAAGTAGTGGCGAATGCCATCATAAAAAATAGACCAATAAATACAACAGATGAATTAGTGAATGTTGTCCGTGACTCTTTGCCAGCAAAAATTGTTAGAATGAAGAATCCTGCTAAGGCAGTTTTCCAAGCTTTAAGAATAGCTGTCAATAATGAATTGGAATCACTCAAAATCCTTCTAAATGATTCAATATCATTTTTGAAGAAAGACTCAGTATTAGCAATAATATCGTTTCATTCTATTGAAGACAGAATTGTTAAACAATTTTTTGGATCACTTATAAAAAGCAAGATTGACCCCAAGCTTCCAATTCAAGAAAAAAAAGAATGGTCAGTAAAAGTGTATTCACCTAGTCAAAATGAAATTGATCTAAACAATAGATCGCGTAGTGCGAAACTTAGAGCATTAACAAAATTAAGTAAATAAAAAAATAAGGAGTTAATAAAAATGGAAAAAGATATTTTAGTTTTAGTAAAATTATCAAACACAAAAATGTTTGTAACTGCTGTAGAAAAAATCAGAACAAGTTATATAGAAATTTTTTCGGATTCCACAAATCCGCCAGATAGATGATCAACAATAAAATTTATTAAAGATTCTATCAGTAAAATCGAAAAACTAATTAATACTAAAATTAATAATGTTTCTGTTGTTTTTGATGCAACATTAAATGCAAAAATAAAACAAAAAATTATTAACGAGACTATTTCTAATTTAAATAATGAAAAAATAACTAAAAAAGATTTTTTAAATGCTCAGGCAAAAGTTGAAAAATATTATCAAGATACAAATCCAAAAGATGAAGTACCGATATTATTTCAACCTTTTCAATTTACAATAATTGATGAAAGTGTAAAACATACTAAGAAATACTTTGAATTACCGATAGGACGACAAGCAAATAAATTAGAAATTTTATTTTCAGTTACCACAATAAAAAAAATTTACTATGACCGTATAATTAACATATGTAACGATGCAGGTTTGAAAATATCACAAATATATTCAAGCTCTAATGCAAGTCCATTCATATTAGAAAATAATAAAAAGGAAGATTATTCTGTAACTCTAGAAGTTGAGAAAAATTATTCAAACTTGATTATTACCAATAATGGAGTTACAATCGTTACAGAAAGTTTAGAATTTAATTATAGTGATTTAAATAAAAAAATAGTTGAAGAATTTAAAATTTCTAAAAAAATTGTTGATGAACTTATTTTTACTGAAGGAGTTATTACTAAAGATGTAACACAATTAAATAAGATTATTTTCCAAAGAAAAGATATCTCAATTAAAGCTGTTCAATTAACGTCATTGATTAAGTCGTTTATAAAAACATTAATTAAAGAAATTGATGAATTTATTAAACTTAAACACTCGTTATTGAAAAACTATACTTTAAATATAATTGGAAGAATAGAAAAAATAGAAAAAATAGATGAATACTGCAAGAGTATTTTAACTAATAACAAAATTATTGTAAATAGTAAACCGATAAATTATCTTTTATCAGAATACAACAATAGAACAATATTTGGTTTGTTAAAAATGATTGAAAATACTAAAAGAATAACAAACATTGGTGTTGAAACATCGGCTATTAATACCAAACCTAACATCATGCCTCAAAACATGAGTAAGAATTGATTAAAGTCAATGCAAAAGAAACAACAATTGATGTTATTAAACAAATAAAAAGAAAGAGATAAATTATGCCTAATACTGAAATCAAAAACCACCCTATAATCGACATTAGAGTATTGGGTGTTGGTGGTTGTGGAAATAACTCAGTAGCTAAAATGATCAATACTGATTTTGATGGCGTTAAGTTTATTTTTGCAAACACAGATAAGCAAGCATTAGACACAATTGACTCAAGTAATAAAATTTATTTAGGAAGTGAAATTAACGAAGGAATGGGTGCCGGAGCTAATCCTGAAATAGGGAAAAGCGCCGCTATTTCTTCTGAAGAACAAATTAGAAATAAAATTCTAGGAACAAAACTTTTAATAATCACCGCCGGAATGGGTGGAGGTACCGGAACTGGAGCATCACCTATAATTGCTAAAATTGCAAGAGAAATGGGAATATTAACAATAGCAATTGTAACTACTCCTTTTTCTTTTGAAGGTAATAATAGAAATAAAAACTCCAAAGATGGAATACATGAACTTAAGAAGGCTGTTGATTCATTAATTATAGTTTCAAATAATAAATTATTAGAGAACTACTCTGAAATATCATTTGAAGATTCTTTTTCAATGGCGGATAAAATCTTAAAAAATACAGTGCAAATATTAACAGATATCATCTTAAAGCCTTCATATATAAATCTTGATTTCGCTGATGTATGTTCTGTGATTAAAAATAAGGAAAATGCTTATATATGACAAGGAAGAGCGACAGGTAAAGATAAAGCCAATAAGGCTGTATTGAAAGCAATTAACTCTAAAATGTTAGAAAATAAACTTAGCGATGAATCAACTGACGCAATAGTTAATATAACTGGCGGGAATGATGTTTCATTAAAAGAAGCAAATATAATTATGTTAAAAATCAAAGAGCAAACAAATGATAATATTAATATTATCTTCGGAATCAGAAGAGATGAGAGCTTAAAAGATGAAATCCATGTTTCGATAATTGCTACATCAGGAATAAGAGAATTTAACAACTCTATTTTTGATAATAGCAATTCTTTTAATCTAACAAATAGAGAAATTGATTTCCAAAAGAAAAATAACAATAACACATTCAAACAAAAAGATACAAACAAGAAACATACAAATCAAGACAATTCATTTGTAATAGAAGACGATGACGACGATGAAATTCCTTTCTTTTTAAAATAATTTTTTATTTAATCGATGTTTTGAAGATTAAATAAATTAACATTTTAATGAAAAAATTTAAAAAAAATTATCAAAAATAGCTTCCTTTGAGGAGTTATTTTTTTTGTTTTTAATTAATATAAACTATAATTTAAAATATAGTTTAAAACTGAAGGAATATATATGAAAGATAATTGAGTTAAAAATTCACTAGGCTACGAATCAGGCATTAGTATTTATCAAGATAAAACGATGTTCAATTATTCTGTGGATACAATTCTTTTAGGTAATTTTGTAACTATAAATAAATCTATAGTTAATGCTTTAGAAATAGGTGCAAATAATTGTGCATTAAGTATTTTCATTTCTGAAAGAAGTAACAAAATAAAAATTGATGCATTAGAAATTCAAGAAAAAGCAATTGAAATTGGCCAAACAAATATTGATATTAATAAAAAAAATAATCAAATATCTTTAATAAATAATGACTTTAATATCTTTTATAAAGAGCATGCAAAAAAACAAGGAAAAAAATATGATTTAATTTTTTGCAATCCTCCTTTTTATAAAATAGATACTAAACCCAAAAGAGATGTAACGGAAGAAATGTTAATAGCAACTCATGAGTTCAAACTTAATTTAGATCAAATATTTGAAGGTAGTTCCAAAATAATTGATCAGAAGGGCTATATTGCATTAGTTATTCCGCCAGAAAGATTAGTTGATATGTTTGTTTCGATGAGAAAGTATAACTTTGAACCAAAAAGAGTTAAGATGGTTTTTCCTAGAGAAAAACAAAGGCCAAACCTAGTTCTAGTTGAAGCTAGGTTTCAAGCAGGATGAGGCACTATATTTGAAGAAAATATTTACTTGCACCCAGAAGATAAAAATGTTCACAAATATACAGATGAGGTTTTCGAAATATACAAACCAATTAAGATAAAGGAAAATAATGAAAAATAAAAAAACTTTCTACATAACTACACCTATTTATTATCCGTCAGGATCACTACACTTAGGACATCTTTACTCCACAACCATTGCGTGAGTTATTAAAAATTACAAAGAAAAAATGGGATATGATGTTATGTTTACTACCGGCTCAGATGAGCATGGACAAAAGATTGAAGCAAAAGCAAAAGATTTAAATATGACTCCACAAAAATATGTTGATATGCAAACAGATATTTTTATTTCTTTTTGAAAGGCTTCTAAAATTGAATATAACTTTTTTAGTAGAACAACAAATCCAAAACATAAAGAAAGTATTGAAAAAGTATTTAATTATATTTTAAACAAAGGAATAATTTATAAAGGTGAATATAATGGATTGTATTCAATAAATGATGAAGAGTTTGTCTCTAAAAAAGACGCAATTGAAAAAGATGGTAAATTCCACCATCCAACAAGCAATCATATTTTAGAAACAATAACCGAAGAATCATATTTTTTTAAAATGAATATGTTTTCAGAGTGACTTACAGATTACAATGAAAAAAATAAGGATTTTGTTATCCCTCATAAAGCTTGGAATGAATTAAAGAAAAATTTTATGGATAAAAATCTTGAAGACTTATCTATTACAAGAATTTCTTTCGATTGAGGAATTAAAATTAAAAAAGATCCAAAGCATGTTGTTTATGTTTGATTAGATGCATTATTTAGTTATCTAACTGGATTGGGATGATCAATTGATAATGAGTCAGAAAAATACTTAAAATATTGAAAAAATGGTGATGAAATAATCCATGTTGTTGGAAAAGAAATAACACGATTCCATTGCATCTATTGACCAATTTTCTTGAAAGCATTAGATATTAAAATGCCAACACTTATTTTATCTCATGGTTGATTAATAACTCCTGAAGGTAAAATGTCAAAATCAAAAGGTAACGTTATAAATCCAATAGATTTAATAGAAAAATATGATGTCGAAGTTTTAAAATATTTTTTAGTTTCACAAATAAATATTTTTAATGATGGAGTATTTGATGAAAAATTACTTATAAATACATATAACTCTGATTTAGCTAATACAATTGGAAATCTAGTTTCTCGTGTTGCAGCAATGTTTCATCAATCATTTAGTAATCCTGTTAAATATAAGAGTGATACAGAGGAAGAATTAGATATTGAATTATTAAAAAATATTCTTAAGCTTTTTGAAGAATATAAAAGTTATTTTGATTTGTTTCAAATTGATAAAGCAATGAATTCAATAATAGTATTAGGGAAAGAATTAAATAAATATATAGATTTAACTACTCCTTGATTATTAAAAGATAATTTACCTAGATTAGAAAAGATATTAAACACACTTTTAAATGGTATTTATGCCGTTATCTCTATGATTGAAGTTGTAATGCCTGATAATGCAAAAGATCTTCTTAAAACGATCAATTTAGATAATTTAGATTTTTCTCAAATAAGTAATTTTAATAAATTTGATAATGTAATAATTAATAAATATAATATGGTTTTCGAAAGATTAAAATTATAATGTATATAATTTATTAATATGAAGAATAAATATAATATTAGAAAAATAGTTAATATTTTGTCAATTCTATTGATTGGTAGTGCGTTTTTAATTTCCTCTAGTTTTCTTGTTACGTTCATTATTAATAATAATAATGTTATTCAAAATCAAACAGCATTAGGAAAAGATAATATAAAAACAATTACTTTGAATAAATCAAAGGATGTTCCAGTAACGCTTATAGAACATGAAACTGGTGGACTTTTCTTTTTAGGAGAAGAAGGGCTTAATGCATTAAATCAAAAAATTTTATCAGACTTACAATTTGGTCCAGAAATAGAGGGGCTTAAATCTATAAGATTCAATAATAAAAGCATATTGGAAGAAGGCGTTGAAGGTCAATATCAACCATTTACACAAGAATTAGAAATATCTATTTCAAAATTTGTAAATTCAGTATTTAGAGATGATTTTATTAATTTGCCTGCTGAACAAAAAGTTGATTTGATTTTTGCAACACTTGTTCATGAATATGGACATCATTTTTCAAATACATATATCACCAGTATAGCAACAAATGATCCAAGGAATTCTAGAAAACTTTTTTCTAAAAGAAATTCTAGAAATGTTCACAAAAATATTCCAAAAGAATTTTTGAAAATATTTGAGGAATCATTACATTATTCAGATACTGTTGAAAATAAATTATTGAGCGGAGATAAAAGTTTAGTTTCTGGTTTTATTACAGCAAAAAGTCTTTATGAGTTAAGTAATGGTAAAGATGATAGTGATTTATTGAATTTAAATAATAAGAACTTTCGAACAGTAATTCCATTTAATCGTCAAAATTTAAATATTTCAATTAATTCAGAAAGATACTCTTATTTATTTTCTATTGATGAATTATTAACTAGAAAATTACAACAAATTAATTATATAGATAATTTCAACGGTAAATCAATTGCAAATGGGAAAGTACTTTTTACTGGTCAAAATACTGGTGACACAATTTTTATATCAACAATAGCGGGAGATATATCTAAAAATAAACAAGTTGTCCTTGATAGAGATAATATATATAAAGTAAATGATGATTTAATATTAATGGATTATCCTTACGGAGGAAGATTTAATGCTGATGATGGAAAAATTTATGAAATTAAATCTACAGTTAATGACTTGTGAAATGCTTATTTTGATGTATCTGGTTATAATTATGGAATATCTCAAATACATATGGAGAACGATTCTACTCAATCTGTTAAAATAGTAAATGGAAACAAGGAAAAATCCAGAAAATCATTGGCTCCTGAAAATTTTAACAATATTAAATTTACAGGATATTTAGATAAAACTAAAAAATATAAATCCTTAGTTTTTAAAGACAATTCAAATAAAAATGTAATAGCTAAGTTTGTAGACAACAATTATGAATATAAATGGTTAGATGCAAAAAGCGAAATACTATCAACAAAAAGAGATTTGATAAGAGAACAAACAAAATTTGGTTATAGCACCGAATATATTTCAATTACAAATATTGATCTATCCAAACCTATTAAAGTTTGGAACGACATTGACGATAATGGTCAAATAGGTATCGGAGAAGAAGAGTCATTAACTGTTTCAAATAATAGACCTACATCAACATTTAGAGAGAGTTTTTCAAATGTTTATGAAAACGGCGAAGTACAAGACCAAAACGATGTAAAAGGAAGACCATTTTATGAAATTGTTAGAAAAGGAAATGATTCTTTTTTAGCGCATTATAATTTCTTAAAGGTTAATCAAAATATATTAAATTTTAATCAATCTACCGAAATTATTGCTCCATTTATCCCTGATGATATCATAATGTTTTATTCCGATCAAAATAAAAAAAAGTGATAGATAATATAAGTGCGTAACATCTTTTGTAGGCTTAATATTAACAATTAAACTATTGTTATAAAATAAATTTATTATTCATTCAATTGCAATAAAATAACTATTAAGAAAATTTTTGAATGGAAATAAAAAAAACGAAATAATATAATTAAATAAAATAATGGGAGAGAATATTATTGAGTTAATAATTCCAAAAATATTTACTCATCCATTTACAGTAATTGATATAAATAATGAGGCTAAGTATGAAAACAATATTATTCGAAACATTTTCATTTTCTTGTTTTTTGTTCCAATTACAAATAAAATTGAAAACGTTATTGTAAAAGTGAATATAAAAGATAGTGAAAAAACAATAAACGGATTGAGAATGAATATGACAAACATAATTGATGTTAAAATATTTATTTTACTGAATCGGCCTTTAAGGAAACTTTTATTTATGAAACAAAGTAATAAAAATGTATAAGACCTTACGCTTGATAGCGGAAATCCCAATATATATAAATATAAAAATATTATAGATAATCCAAACAAATTGACATAAGTTGTTTTTATACTTAACTTTTTACCAATTCACAACAGTATCGCCATCAATAAATTAATATGAAATCCCGATATTACAAACAAATGTAAAACTGAAATATATTTTACTTTTTCATAAAGGTCTTTATTAAGGTCATTCTTCTTGCCAATCAAAATCAGTGATATATATTTGACATAATGCGTTTGACCATCTAGCAAATAGTTTGTAATTTTCGATCTTATAGATGTCTTATTATCAATTTTTTGAATATCAACATTATCAGCAACATACTTTATTCCTAACGATTTTAAATAATAATCATATTGTTCTTTTTTATGTTTTAAAGACTTAACATCGATTGATTTAACTTTTATTAGATCATCTATATTAAATTTACTACTTGTTTTCAATAAAATTTTATCATTGTCCTTATTGACTATATAACCAGAAGATATAACTTCAACTATTTTGTAATTACCGTTTAATTCAATTACTTTATCATTACTATTGATTAAAGTAAAAGACAGTCATAATGTTGGTATTAATAATGCTAATGGAATAATTCACTTTCAAGATATTATCAAAATTAAAATGGTGGGAATTATAATAAATGAAATTCATATAATATCTTTAGTTTCAAAATAAATAAATGTAAAAATGATGACCAATACAAGAAGAAGAAAAATTATGAAAGTTCAATATTTTCTTTTAAAAACATTAAGGTCTTTTCACCAATTCCAGGTAAATCATCTATTTCTTTTCATGTCGGAATTCCTCTATTTTCTTTTTTGTATTTTATTAATATTTTTGCGATACTTTCTTTAATTCCAAGTGATTTAAGTTGATTTATACTTTCTATTTTTGAATATATTAGCTTTGGTTTTTGACCTATTTTATATGGAACAAGTATTTCAAACGATTTTGTTTGTTTTAACTCTAGGCTAAGCAAGTGAATATCAGCAGTATTTTTAACTTGTGCTTTAAAAATTATTTCTCTAATTGTTTGTTCCTTTTCAAAGAAATAGTCTCCTGGATTTTGAACTGCACCTGTAATTGTTGCAACGAGCTTATTGGTTGTTTTGTCAGCAACATCTTTCTCAAAAAAATTAGTTTTAATGATATACACAAAACCAATTGAAGAGGAACCCAATATAATAGATAGAAGTATTGTTTTAATTATTTTTTTCATATTGCTTACATATATATATGTATATTTTTATCCAATTATTGAAAGAAAAAAAATATTTTATTAAAAAATGGTCAAAAAGAATAAGAATTTGCATAATTATCCACATCAATAATATATAATTAGTTTTTAATGCAAGATAAAATGTTAATTGGAATTCATCAACGACCAAAATCTATTTTTAAATTCTTAATTTTATCATTGCAACATGTATTCGCAATGTTTGGCGCAAACGTCTTAGTTCCTATATTAGTTAATTCAGCTGCTGGAGAAGAAGTAATTCCAATTCAAGTTGCTTTTTTTTGTTCAGGAATCGGAACAATAATTTATTTGGCTTTAACCGGCTTTAGAGTTCCTATATATTTGGGTTCCTCTTTTGCTTATTTAGGAGCAATGACAACCCTTTGGGTCACTTCTGGTTATAATGTTTTTTTATCATTAATTGCAGTTGGTGTTATATATATTATTGTTGCATTGATAATTCATTTCACTAAAGGGCAGGAATATATTAAAAAAATTTTATCTCCAATTATAATAGGTCCAGCAATAATGATGATCGGTTTATCATTGATGGCAAACGCCGCTAAAGATTCATTTCTAAATCCTGAATATGCAGGTACATTAGATTTAGGTAGTATATGAGCATTAATCTCTATTTCAATATTTACATTTTCAATTATTATATTTTGTTTTGTATTTGCTAAATCATTTTTGAAAATGATTCCAATCTTAATCGCTCTTATACTAGGAACAATTTTTGCTCTTATCATATGAGGAATTGCTCAAGGTACTCAAAATAAAGGTTTAAGTGATATAATTTTTCCACAAGAAAATTTAAACAAATTAATGGATTATGAAAATTGAACTTGATATCCAAATATTACAAATATGTGAAGAATAAATAATATATGAGAATTTAAAGTGGAAACATTTTTAGCAATAATACCACTTTCAATAGTAACTATGTCCGAACATATTGGTGATCATATAAATATTGGCCATATTACTGGAAATGATTTTGTTTCTAAAAAACCAGGATTAGCCAGAACTCTTATGGGAGATGGATTAGCAACAATTATTTCTGCATCAATGGGAGGACCTGCAAATACATCATATGGAGAGAACACATCTGTAGTAGCAATGACAAAGGTTGCCTCAGTTTGAGTAATATTTACCGCCGCTTTAATGTCAATTGGAATTGCTTTTCTTGCTCCTATTAGTCAAATAATTTCAATAATACCAAAACCAGTTATTGGCGGAATAGAAATGATATTGTTCTCCTTAATTGCAATTAATGGATTAAAGTTATTGATTAAATATAAAATTAATTTTGGAACCCCAAAAAATATTATTATTTTCGCAATCATTGCCGTTATGGGCCTTGGTGGAGTAATATTTGATTTCTCATCTAATGTTATGTTATCAGGAACTGGAGTAGCAATTATTATATGTGTAATTTTAAATTTAATATTACCTGATAAAAGTAAATCTAATGATCAATATATTGAATCTGTAGATTTAGCACCACAAGACATCACAAGAAATATTAGACTTGTTTCTGAAAAAAGGAAAACAAAAAAAGCTTTTGATAAAAAAGCTAAAGATGATAAGTTAAAAGATAACATAGTAACTGAAAATGATGTTAAGCCAGACAAAGATATATCTCATAAAGAAAAAGGTCCTTATGATGATTATTATGAATAATAATTTGAAATAAAAAAAGAATTGTAGTTAACAATTCTTTTTTATATGGTGCCCGAAGAGGGACTTGAACCCTCACGAACTCACGCTCGGCAGATTTTGAGTCTGCTGTGTCTACCATTCCACCATTCGGGCATGCGTTAATTTAATTATAAATTATTTTTTATTTTTTGAATAAAAAATAATATATATATTATAATGAAAAGCATAATTAATTTTAGTTTGCTAATAAGAATGGATAAAAAATATGAAAGTAATAATACAACACGCATCAAAATTAGAAACAAGCGTTGATGAATATACATTAAAATCTATTGGTACTTTGTATTCTCAAGATAGATATTACACATTATTAAATGGTTCTATTGATGAAAACTTGTCTAAGAAATCAAAATTGCTTGCGTTTATGACAGATTATTTATTTCAATCAGGAAATTATAAGCATAAATCATCAATAGCAAATGGTAAAACAAAAGGAATGTGAGTCGTTGATATTTTATGTTGAATATCAATAGTAGGTTTTATTGCATGTTTTTTTGGAGGTGTTGCTGCACCAATATTTAAAGCAATTAAAGTAGTAGGCGGTAAGCCAACATTTGAATTTACTGAATTTGTAAAAGGGTTTCAAGGAGCAGGAGCAATTCTTCTTTCCATTTCCTTAGTATTCTTAATAATAACAATTGCTTATTTGATAGTTATTTTTAAAATTAAGAAGAAAAATCAAAAATTAGCCTTGAAAGATTATGTTTTGAAAAAATTAGAATTTGTTCTTAAATTTAAAGTTATGTTAAAAGCTTCTTCATTATTAGGGACTAGCAAAAAAACTGAAGAACTTCTTGTTCTTGGAAAATGTGATGTATTAAATGACACTGATCGTTGATTGTTTTTACAAGTAACTAATCTTGCTTTTATGTTGTTTGGAGATTTTAATTTAACATTACAATTCGATGATCTTGATGAAGCATATTATAATTCTGCAAAACAGATGATTGAAAACGATTTTAAAAATCTTGCAATTATCAATATGGGTGTTATAAAAATAAAATAACAAATTATAATTTGTTATTTTATTAACTCTTTTATTTCTTCTTTATAGATCGGTTTATCATTAACTCAGGGAGTCTCAAGAATAACATTTATATTCGCAAACTCTGGATGATATAAAAAATTTTGTAATGAATTAAAACCAATAAAACCTTTACCTATATTTTCGTGTCTATCTTTATGTGATGATAAATCATTTTTGGAATCATTTAAATGAATTACTTTAACTAATTTTAATAAATCTAGTTCCTTTAATTTCATAACAAATTCATTTAAGTTGTTTTTAATATCGTATCCAGAATCCCAAATATGGCAAGTATCCAAACAAATTCCAATTCTGTCATTATTTGTTTTATCAACAATTATCTTCAACTCTTCCAAAGTAGCCCCTACTTCACTTCCTTTTCCAGACATTGTCTCCAATATAATTTCAACATCTCTCGTTTTAGAGAGTATTTCTTTTAATGAATTAACTAAAGTGTTTATAGCTAATTCACTACCAAAATTTAATGATGCACCTGGATGAAGAATTAAATATTTGCAACCTATGTAATTCATTCTTTCAATTTCCTGGATTAAAAACTCAATAGCAAATTCTGCTTTTTCAGGATTTGAAGGATTCACGATATATGGAGCGTGAACAACGATATCTTTTGGATTTATTATTTTTGAATATTTCTCAAGATACTCTGTATATTTATATTTCTCAATCGAAGCTCTTTTTGTATTTTGAGGAGCTCCTAAATAAATCATTAATGTATTAGCATTATATGAAATAGCTTCCTCAACTGCACCAACTAAATAATTTGGCGCCTTAAATGAAATATGTGATCCTAATTTAATCATTTTAAACCTCTTATATTTTAATTTTACTTGTTTATTAACAAATGAAATATTTTTCTTGTAATTTCTGTATCATATTTTGCTCCATGTAGTTTTAAAGAATTAAAATTCAATTTGTATTTATATGCCAAATCAATTAATTTATATCCTTTTTGCATTGAAGAAACATTATCTAGTTTTCTAGCAATACTCATAGTATCGTATGTTTCATTATCTAATGGTTGTAACCCAGATTTATTTAATTGTTCGTTCAAAAAAGGCAAATCAAATTTATCAACATTATGTCCTACTAATATACCATCTCCAATAAATTGGATTATTTTTTCAGCAACATCTTTAAATAACGGTTGATTTCACAACATTTTATCTGTTATATTGGTTACCTGAATTATTCTTAGCGGCAATCTTTTTCCGGGATAGAAATAAGAATGAAAGGTATCTACGATTTTAAAGTTTTCGTCTTCTTTTATCATAAAAATTTCAATAATTTCATCATTTACTCGGCTTAAACCTGTTGTTTCTAAATCAAAATAAATAAGCAATTAGATCACCTTACAATATAAAAATATAATAAATAACATACATTAACCCCTATTAAAAAAGACATTGAACAATATTATAATACCAATAATAGATAGAACGGCCGTCAATACTCCCCCACCTCTTTTAGCCCTTACATTTCCACTATAATGACTTTTAGCTTTAATTGCGGATCCAGCAATATAAATGTGCTCAAATTTTTCAAGGAGTTGCAATACATCGTGTGACATTAATAAAAAATGATACATTGCCTCCTCATCATCAAAAATATTGTCTTCATTAATAGTTTTAATCATTCAATTATAAGTTGCTTGAGAATTTATTTGTTCAACTGGAATACTGTTACACATTTTCCGAACTGATTGTTTTAATTCATTGACACTATCAATTTGATCATTATTCATTCTAATTTCTTTTGTCAGTGAATCTTTAATTTCTTTTATGTGGGAGTTTATACAAAACGCTTTAAATATTTTGGATGCCGTTTTATTAGTTAACATATCAACTGTACCTTTACCACCAGATCAAAATGATAATCAAAAATAAGAATATGCTTCAACAACTTCTTTTTCTGTTTGATAATTAACTTTAATAAAATTTACAAATTTAGAAACATCATCTGAAACAAAATTATACATTTGATGCAATATTGTATAATCTGTGTCTTTTTGATTTTCCGAATATTTGCTTTTTGTATTATAGTTTGAGTTTGAGTTTTGTTTTAAGTGGTCGTCATAATCACTTCTTAACCTGTCATCCTTTAATGTTTCATAGGCTGCTGAAATGTCTTTAAACTTCTTTTCTGCGTCTTTATCTTTACAAACATCAGGGTGATACATTTTAGCTTTTGCAAAATATGCTTTTTTCACTTCCGAAGAAGTTGCTGTATTTGAAATACCCAACATTTTATAGTAATTATTATTCATAATAAACATTATAAAATATTAATGGAATTATTTAATAAATAATATATTTTTTCAACAAATTAGAAACAGTTCCATATTTCTCTTCAACCTCTTCAATTGACATATCAATTTTTATTTCTTTATCTGCAAGAATAACTATTCGATCAACTATTTGTCTTATTGTATCAATATCATGACTTATTAATATTAGTGACGTATTATTTTTATTACAATATTCTATTATAAAATTTTGAATATTATTTTTTATAGCAATATCTAGACCAGTAGTAAATTCATCTAAAAATAACACTTTCGGTTTATTTAATAATGATAATGTAACGTTTAATCTTTGTTTTTGACCACCAGATAACTTAGATACTCTACTATTCAATATTTTTTTCAGTTGGAATGTTTCTAATATATAGTTAAATTCATTAACATCAATATCTTGAATATCATTAAGTTTGATGATAAATTGAATCATATCTTTAACAGTTAATCCTACTGGAAATTCAAAATCTTGAAATTGAACACCTAGATGTGCATATGGATTATTGTTTTTATATTCAAAATTATAAATAATTTCTCCAGATGTTTGTTTTCTTGTTCCACACAGTGTTTCAACCATTAAAGTTTTTCCGGCACCATTAGGGCCTAAAAAAGCTATTCTTTCCCCTTTATAAATATTAAAAGATATATCTTTATAAATTGTTTTCGTTTTGTTTATCCCTTTAAATTCATGGGTTAAATTTTTAACCTCAACTAATAAATCTAATTCTCTATTGTTTTTATTAATAACGACTTCTAAATTATCATATGGATTTGTAGTTTTGACTGCTTCAATATTTTTTATTTTGTTTCAAATGTCTTGGTTTTTGTTTTTGTTCATAAAGTTTAATCCTTTCTCTTTTTTTATCTTGTTGATCATTCAAATTTTTTATAAGCAATAAAATTGAATCCAATAAATATTAATCCTGGCATTATTAAATTCAATATTTTTTGTCATTGAGCAACAATTATGATTCCTTCAGATGCAGTAGCGGTAGGTTTTACTGCCATTCAAAAATCATTCATAGCAAAAATACTACCACTATTAAATTGATGATAAGTTTCACTAAATGTAGGATTTATTAAAGTATTATTCAATAAACTTGAAGCATAATTAATTGGTGAAAAAATACTAATATATTTTATTGCTTCAATTTTACCAATAACAGATATTGGAATAAATTGACCACCTAATATTAGTGTAAGAAACATCATTCCAATACCAATCATTTGCGCAACTGATGATTTTTTTGAAACTGAAGCAATTAATATTCCAACAGATATAGCTATAATGTAAAACATTAATAACGAATATATCACTTCTCCTCAATTTATATATGCCAGCGACGTTGGAGCATCAACATTTACGAAAGATAAAAAGATAATCATAACTACTATTGTTGAACAAATACAAGCAATAAAAAATCAAGAAGCAACGAGCAAATTATATTTAATCGGTCTCACACTAGATGTTGATATTCTTCTTAGTACAATTGATTGTTTTATTTCAACCAACATTTGAGGAAGAGTAATCAATGTAATAGGCAAGATTGATAAACTAATAAAAGCTGGCAATGCATTCAACATTTGTTCTCTACTAATTAAATTATAAATTATCATAAAAAATAGAGGTAGTAAAAGTGTTGTTATTGGACCAACTTTTGACTTCCAAAAAAACTTATTTATTAAAGAGACTATAGCAATTTCAGAATTCATATTTTTTATTTTCATTTAGCAATTATAAACTATATTTTTAATATATAAAATATTTTAAATTTCAATATAATTAATATGTATGATAAAAAATAAAATTAAAACATTAATGTTAAGCTTCCCAATTGTCTCTATATTGGCTCTTCCTGTCATATTGGTATCTTGTAACCCTAGCGATGGCTTTAGTGCTGATATAGAATATAATGGTACGAACTCTAAAAGTATAACTAAATTAGTTCAATTAGGAAATCCGTCAAATATAAATGCTTCTGATGTTGGATATGATTTTCTAATTGAAGATTATATCGATGTATTGGATGGTCAAAAAGATTGGTTACTAAATCCTTTAAAATATGAATTTCTTTATTCAAGTAAGTTTCCGACAAGAGTTAATTATAAATTTTTAATTAGTTCATATAAAGATTTAGAAGGAAACATTATTAAAGATCCTATCAATATATTTATTTCTGTTAATGGATTTGCAGAATAATCAATAGCATTAATGTTTAATTGGTATATAAAAATGATAATTTTAGTGTAAAAATATGAGTATTTACATAAATAGTTTATTGATTATATTATAATATTAATAAACAATATATTATTAATTTGTTTTAAGTAAAAGAGGTTTGTTATGAAAAGAAAGATTTTATCAATTGTTGTTTTGCCACTTGTTGCATTGCCAGTATTAACTTTTATATCTTGTAGTCTACAGCTGTCTTCAACATTCGAATTGGAATTAGAAAAATTTAATAATAGTGAAACATTAATAAAAAATCAAACTGCTACTCAAGCAAAAATAATTATTGAAAGTGATCCAAATAAACTAAATGATTATTATACTAAAA
>CAJQGL010000052.1:0-11016 GCA_905477555.1 Coregonus lavaretus
ATAACAAAATCATATTTTACTACTCGACTTAATATAAGTTGAAATATATACTTTTCTTGTTTCATAATTTCATTATAATGAATTAAAATCAATAAAGTTATATATATTAATATTTTTGGATTTAATCTATTTATTGTTTTTTTTAAAATATTTTATTAATGAAATTAATAAAAGAACATTATTTTTTCTTTTTATTAACAACTGGAACCAAATCAACCATAAGATTTTCAATATATTCAATTATAGTATCTTGATCTTTTAATCAATCAGTTTCTAACAACCTAACTACTTTATAATTTCTTGACATCAAATATTCTTCTCTATCTATGTCTTCAAAAAAACTAGAAATACTGATATTCTTTTTTCAATCATCTAATATTATTAACAATAATATATCATTCGGATCATTTGCGTAAATGGCAATATCTGCAACTTCAGAACCTAATTTAATATTTTGTTTGAATTTAAATTTATTCAAAACTTTACTATTGGTAATATTTTCGTAAATATCTTTTTTAAAGTTTGATAAAGAATAATCGCCAGTTACAATATTTGTTTTAACTGTTTTGTTACCTAACTTGTTTTTACCATCTAAATATTTGATTCATGTTCTGAATATTTCTAAATCCTTATTAAGAGGTTCTGGGGTTATATCGCTACTTGAAATAGATTTGAATATTATAATTTTTGATTTTGATCTAGTTATAGCAACATTTAAATAATTTGATCCTCTTGGTTTCGTAATTAATCCAAAACTTTCACTACTTTTACAAAAAACTACTGAAATTAAAACTAAATCTGCTTCATCACCTTGAACAGAACTTATATCCTTTATAACAATGCTGCCTGATTTTACTCTTGTAGATAAGTTTCCGTTACTAGATTCAGAAAATATTTTATTTTCAATATATGATTTTTGTGTCTTTGTAAAACAAATAACTAATATCTTTTTAAATGTATTAGTTATTTCTTCTGTTTTTAATTTACTGATAATTTTTGTAGCTTCTTCTTTATTTATCTCACTAGAAATTTTTGGAATTTTTTCTATATTTACTACTTCCAATGGACTAATGTCATTCTTATTTAAAGTTGCAAAAAGTAATTTATCATCATAAAAATTTAAATTAGAAAATTCTATTAATTCTTTAGCCAGAGAACGATAATGATTTTTTAAAGTATATGTATTTCAATAAGAAACACGAGCTCTATCCAATAATGACTCTGAGTTGTTAAATTCAATTTCAGATATTTTTGGAAACTCTTTATTTTCATTATATTCATTAAAGATTAAACGCTCTGGTTTCAATTGTTTATCATCTCCTGAAACAATTACATATTCACATCTATATAAAATAGGATATGCTTTTTCTAAAAACATTTGACTAGCTTCATCAAAAATTCCAACATTAAACAAACTTTCTTTCAAATCAGTATAATGAGCAATTAAATCAGGTTTTGAAATTCATATTGGAAAAATAGTTAATAAACAATCTAAAAACTCTGTGATAAAATCATTTATTTTCGGCTTATTTTCCATTCGAGATATTCTTATCATTTTGTTGCATTTATCTTGGAATTCTTTTGAAGACTTTGCTAATTTATTTTTAATAAACTCTATGTAAATATCATAAAGGGCTGAGTCCATATTTAATATAAAATCTTGATTATTTTTAAGATATTTTTTAATCAACTCCGGCATATTTCTTTCAATAATTATTTTATTTTTAGAAGCTATTTCAAAATCATAATTAGAAATATTAATTAATTCTCTCTCGATTTTATTAACTCTATATTTGTAATATTGATTAATTATTCTCAAGTCAAAAATAATTATTTTTTTATTATAAAAATCAATAAAATTTTGCTTTAAAAGGTGTTTATTTTGCTGAAAGTAAATAGTTATAGGAGAAAAAAATTCTTTTTCAAAATTAGTAATATTTTTTAAGTATTCATTTGTTTTAAATGTTTTCAAATCATTAAATTCTCTAATACAACTCAAAATTATTTTTAATTTTTCAACACTCATTTTTTTTGAAAATAAGCCTTTTTTGACGACTATTTCGTTTTTTGAAAAATAACGTTCAAATAATATTCATTTAGAATTTTCACTTAATGTACTGAATTTTGTTAAAAACTTATCATGTCTCACAATGTTCTTGAATAAAAAAGTAATAATTCTAGTTTTATTTGTTTGACCTTCTAATAAGACGTCAATTCGCTTCATAATTTCATAATTTTTCAATAAAAACTGTGGGTCTGATTCCAATTCATTAGAAAATACTCTATCTTTATGGAGCATATATTCTTTTATAAAAAGCTCTAATTCTTGAACTTTGTTGTTAACTTCATCGAAATCTTCAATAGAATAATTTACAAAATTATTTTCAACTAAAAAATTTATCAAATCATTTCTCATTTTGTCGTATTTACCTATTTCTTCATCAACAATATTATAGCTATTTTTAAATCAATTATATTCAGCAACTTTTGCAATAAATTCAGTAGGTGATTGTAATTTTACAAATTTATCACGATACTCTTCTCAAAATTTTTCGACCCCAGTTTTGTTTTCCTTAACAAATTTATTAATCATATTGATTGATAATAAATATTCTCTATAATCATTTCCACGGGAATCCCTTTTTAATGAAAAATCAATTGATTCTTGCAATATCTCCCTAAATTTTTTTATTGAAATATTATAATCAATAACTCTATCATTTTTATTATAAGCATCTTCTAAGTTGAAAACTTTATTTTTATATTCATCATTATAAAAGGAACCCATTTGATCAGAAACATTTTCAATTTGTTCATATATTATTTTTTCATTTTCTAAATCTTTTAGATAGAATGCAAAAGATTTTAATTTACCTAATCTATTTTTTATAACATCTAATGCAGCAGACTTTTCTGAAACAACAATAAGGTTCTTCCCTTGCATGATAATATTTGCGACTATAGAAGTTATAATTTCTGATTTTCCAGTTCCAGGAGGACCGTAAATTATTGTGTTTTCACTCATGGCAGATCTAACTGCATATTTTTGATAAACATTCAACGGATTATTAATTTGTATAAGTGCATTTTTTCTAAATTCTTCTTTAGAATAAAACTCATTATCATTTTCCATATCTTTTGAAAAAATATCTTTATTTTTTCCGTTCATTAACTCTAGAAAATTATCTTTTATTTTCCCAGATTTTGTATCAAATAAAGAAATAAAATAAAACTTAGAATATTTTATGGTTCTAAATGTTTTTTTGAATTCAGATTCTTTTAATGATGAAAAATCTTTATCTGTAATTTCTTTCAATTCATAATTCAATAAAAGTTCAATAGTATTTTTGAAATCATTGTAGTTTTCAAATGACTTAATTTCATCTGTAATTTCTCTTTTTAATTCTTTCATTATGAAAATTCATAATTTCTCATTAAATTCAATATTATCGTCAACAGAGCTAATTTTAATTTTGTTGTCTTTGATTTGTATTTCTATAGTTCTGAAAAATAAAGGGGCAAATATATTTGTATCATTAATCATTCCGCAAATAAAATCAAACCCTATTTTTAAATTTCATTTACCAGTTGTAATTTCCCTCTCTTTTGCTTTTTGCATTATTTCCTTGTATTGTTTTAAGTCTTCCAACAATCAATTTTCAATTTTCTCTAATAAATTATTTTTTTGAAAAAGAAACTCTTCACGAACGTTTTCAAATGTATCGTTATTAACTATTATTTTTTCTTCGTTCTCTTCTAAAATAATGTTTTTTTCATCATTTTTATTAGATTTAGTTTTAACTTTTTGTTTGGTTTTCACTTTTACTTTTTGTTGATTAGATTTTAAAATGGTTGAATCAAAAAATATCGGAATATCATGATTTGATAAAATATCGTTAAATTCATTATGATTATTAATTTTTTTTAATTCACTTATTATTAATTGATAATCTTTTGCTATTTCAAATGAAAATTTAAAACCACTATTTGAAAGTAATTCAGCTTCCAATTTCTCTATTTCTATGAACTTTTCTAAATCTATGTATTCATTTTCATTAACAAAATTAATATATTCTGCATCTTTGTGAATATCTAATATATTTGTTATTTTTTTTAATAATACTTTTCTCATTTTTACCTTTTATATATATTAATTTTTTTCAATCCATTATAATTATCTTTATTTAATGATTTTACACTTTTTAAATCAGATCTAACAGAATTAACATTTGAATTAACACTAACATTTTTTGAATATTTATATTCTGAAGTTATTTTTGTATTTTCAGTATATAAAGATTTTGCAAATAATCCTGTTTGTTTTATTGAATTTAATGATTGTAAAAAGCCATTGTGTTGTCTTATTGATCTAGAAAAAAATCAATTCATTGAAATAATTGAAGTTGAAGCTGTGAATAAAAATACAAATTTTAAAATAGGACTCAAACTGGAAATTGAAGATACTTTATCAGTTACACTATCAGTTATAAATTTATTAGAAATTTTTAATATTGTTAAAAATAAAAAATAAAAAATAATATTTATTATAATTACAATGCTTTTATTCAAAATCTCATTAATCCATATTTTTCTCTTTATTCCACTTTCCCCTAATGTCAGCCCAACTCCGATAGGGTATGAAACAAACAATATAAAAATCTCAATTATCTTTTGAATAAAATTTCAAAAAAACCAAATAATGATTATCATTCCTGTCATTGAAGCTGATACTTGAATTATAAAATTAACTGTAGTAGAAATATTTTCTACACTATCTGTTTTTAATCCGAAATCCTTATCAGAAAGATTGTCACCATAATATTTATTAATGTTATCAGCTAGCTCAAATTTAATATTACCCTTATTACCTAAAACAATAGAAGTAATTGTATTGTTTATCGCAGAAACAAAAGCTATAAAACCCATAAATATAATAGGAAATATAACGATTAATAATAAAGATTTTCCAGATCTTTTTAATAAATTTAATATTTTTGTCTTCAAATCAAAGCTACCACTTGCAAAAACTAATACCAATTGACCAACAAACACCATAACTCCTATAAAAACAGAAATGATAAAATAAAAACTATATGATAATAATATATTGTCAACTGGATTTTTAGATGAAAAAAAACTGTTTAATAAATCAATGCTAAATAGTTTTTCAATAAAACCCTGAAGTCCTCTGATTACTATCAAAGGACCCTGAACAAAAATGATTCAAACAAATTCTAATAATCAATTAACATACATTTTTAGCCGGCTATTTTAATTCCAAGTAATCCGTAAATAATTGAAGGGACAACTATAACCGCTGCCGCTGTAATAAGTAAACCTACTCCTCATCAAATTAATCCTTTTATTACCATAGATCTTTCTTCAGGGTCATCTCCTGATTGTGCTAATTTAATTCCAAGTTGAACAAGTTTAAAAATAATAAACATTCCTCCTAAAGCTCCAATAATAGGAGTTACTAATGCAAAAATTCCTAAGAATTGATCTCTCGCTTCATTTAAAGGTTTTTCTAAATCTGGTTTTCCTTCAGCTCTCATGCTTAAATTAAACAAAATATTTCTAATTTTTTCCATTTTTTTCCTTCTTTATCTTTTGTGTGAGATAAATATTTTTCTTTTTAAATATATCTATCTATATATTTTATAGTAATATAGTTTACAAATTATATCAAATTTTTAAATAAATATAATATAATTTTTAAAATATGAAAAACTTGATACCGAAATCGTTAGCTAAACAAAAAGGCGTCGTATATAAAAACATAACTTGATATGATGTTATATTTTTTTTAGTTAGTGCTGGATTCTTTTATGGAATATTTTTACCCATTACATTAATTGATATTACAATAAGAATTATTATTGCAACTTGTTTTTTTGTTCCTACACTATTGTTGTTAGTTTATGTTAAGAATCAAGATGCTAGATTATATATAATTGTTTGAAGATGAATTAAATATTTGATAAATAAAAAAAATTATAATGGAAATGAAACAAAGATTTTAAATCCATATGACAGAATTCTAGATAATAATATAATAACAAAAAAAATTGGTGACGTTAAATCATATAAATTGAAAATAATTAAAGTTAGAGGATTTGACTTGACATCATTAAGTGATGAAGAAGCGGAAATTAAATTAAGTCAATTTCATTCATTCGTCGTTAATCAAAAAGGTAATTTTACAATTGCTAAAATAAGTGGTGCATATGAATTTGATATACAAGTTAAAAATATTAAAAAACAAATATTAAAAAACAAACAAAAATATGATGACGCATTAATTTCTGAAAAAGAATATAAAAATAAATTACAACAACAACAAAATCAATTAGATATTTTTAAAGAACCGGACAGAATGTTGGAATCTAATTTTTTTGCAAAGAATTTTTATTTTATTATTTATGAACCAAATGCAGAAATTTTAAAAACCAGAGTAAGATTTATTCAAGATGATTTAAATCAAATTGGTTTATGGGCAACGGTTCTTGATGAATATGAATCTATTAATTTTATTAAAAATATATATAACCCTTTGCAAAGTGATATTTTAAATGAAACAATCAAGGAAAATTCTGAAAATTTAGATGGTATTTTTCGACTAGATAATGTTAAAATTAAAAAAGATTATATTGTAATCAATGAAGAATTGTTTATATCTATTCAATCAATTAGTGATTATCCTGTAGAAATTGATAATTATTGACTATCAAGTATTTTTTTAACATCCGAAGCAAATATTATTATGAATATTAAAGAATTAAGTCACTCTATGGCTACTTCGCTAATTAATAAAGCTATTGTTAATTCTGCTGCAAATCAATATAATGAAAAAAAGCAAGTTCAAAAAAGAGAATTTGACTCAATAAATCAAGGTTTTGTTGATTTGGCAGATCAGTTGGTTAGAAATGAACAAGTCATTAAAACATGTAATATTTTATTTCTAAATTATGATGTTGACAAAAAGTCTCTAATTAAAAATAATCGATTAATAGAGAGAGTATTGAAACCAAAAGGAATAAAAATAAATAGATTGAAACATCTTCAATTTGATGCTCTATCATCTTTTTTACCTAAACCTAATGATCCAATCGCCAAAATTATCGCAAGAGAAATGCCTTCAAAAACAATTGCAAATGGATATCCTTTTATTAATTCAAGCATTAACGATGATGATGGAATGCCTCTAGGGTCAAATTGAATTGATGATCCTATTATTTTCGATCAATTTCTTTTAAGTGAAGATAGAAAAAATCACAATATGATGATAATCGGAAGTTCAGGTTCAGGAAAATCTTTTTTAACTAAAAAAATAATAAATTGACATCAACTGACAAACAAGAAAATATTTATATTGGATGTTGAAAGAGAATACAAAAATATAACTCAATATTATGATGGTGATTGAATTGATGTTGGTAGTGGGACATTTGGAAAAATAAACCCCTTAGAAATATTTATATTTGATGGAAACAATAACAATATAATATCTAACCATCTTCTGATATTGGAATCATTTTTTAAAATTTTATTTCCAGAAACCACTTCAGTTCAGATAAGATATTTAACAACATGTTTAAAATCATTTTATAAATTACTTAATTTTTTAACAGTTGATTTTGATAAGTTAACATCAATCAATTTCCCTATTTTCGATGAATTTTATAAATTTATAATTAGTTCAAAAAATAAAGATAATATAAAACTTTATTCTCCTGATGATGTTAACTTTATTAATGAATTAATCAGAAGCGAATTCGCCAATGAAGGTAAATTATCATTTCTTTATAATGGTCATTCAACTATTTCTACTTCTAAACAAATTAGTTGTTTTGATATAAACTCTCTTTTTGAAAAAAATAATGAAAGAATAACTCAAGCACAATTATTCCTGTTACTAAGTTATATTCAAAAAGAAGTAAATAAAAATGATTATGATTCTGAATCAATAATAATTGTTATTGATGAAGCACATTTACTAGTTGATAAAGATAATCCGGTTGGCCTTGACTTCATTTTTCAAATGGTAAAAAGAATAAGAAAAAGAAATGGGGGAATTATTTTAATAACTCAAAATCCAGATGATTTTGTTGGAACTCCTGAAGTTGCTAAAAAAACGAAAGCAATATTAAATAATACCCAGTATTCATTCTTTTTCAATTTATCACCCAACAACATCAAAGACATATCAGATATGTATAAATCATATGGTTCTGGTTTAAGTGATGATGAAAAACTCTATATAGCTAAGGCGCGTCGAGGAGAAGCTTTATTTCTTGCATCAGGATTTGATAGACATAAAATTAAAGTTTTTGTTTCTGATACTGAAAAAGAGTCTTTTAACTATAATGAAGATGATGTAAAGCCTTTATAAATTAATTAATATTATTTATGTTCAAAAGAACTAAAAAATATTATAATAAATTACATGAATATTAAGAAAATTTTATTACCAATTGGCTCGTTTTTTTTAATTACGCCTTTATTTACCCAATCATGCTTTCCTGGTCAAATATACAATACCAACGAAAACATTGTAGATGATAATAAAGGAAAAGTTAAAATATCAACAGCTATCCCTGATGTTCTTGATTTAAGTGTTGGCGAACTAGAACATAAAATAAAAGATGTTAAGGATAAATTGAAAGAAACAATTGAATATTCAAATTTAAAACAATGAAACGATTTTTATTCAGGAAGCGTTAATGGAAAACAAAAATCAATAGTTTGAAAGCCTAGTCCATTAAATATTTCAATATATAAAAATCAAGATCCCCAGTTTCAGTATTTTAACAATTTTTTGCATACAAATAATAATATTAGTGGAACGCCAAGTATATATCAAGCTGACCAAAGATCTTTTTTATTTGAAAGATGATATTTATTCTATTTAGAAGCTGTCAAAGGGTGAAAAGATCATGAAATATTTGATAAAGATAAAATAAGTTTAACAAAGATAACTGAAGCGTTTACTGATGCTGTATTGCCCCCGTTTATCCCTGATAAAATTATTAAAATCTTCGCAATAATAACTGCTTATTTAAGTTCACCTCTCCTTAATAAATTGATAACTATTAATCGTGATATTTTGATGAGACAAGTTGAAGAGGGGGCAAAGGTCCCGAAAATATGATCAAAATATCATGAAACTTCAAACAACATATCTATAGCCACAGGTAACTTTATAACAAAAATAATTGAGAAAATATTTCTTGACGATACGAACGGCAATGCCGAGAATGAAGCTGTAGTTAATGACTGAATTGAAAATTTTAAAAAAATAATTTCTGATTTATTTGAAATAATTCCAGGAGCTCCAGTAATTGAGAGTGATTTTTATACCAAATAAACCCATAATTTACATCAATCTGAATAGTAGGTAATATTCTAAAAAATAATTCAAAAAGTTTAAATCTTATTATTTTGATTTTATTATTTTATTTCTCCAAAAATTAATTGTGTCTTTGTGTTCTTGAGTTATATTTTTTGTTTTGGAAAATAAATCTGCTAACTTTATGAATTCTTTAAATTCTTCGTTATTGTTTATAATTTTATCGTTAATCAAGTTAGTTATAAAATCATTTTTTTTATTTTCTTCAAAAAGTGATGCTTTATTATTTAATTCAGATATTTTTCTATTGATTGTCGCCAAAAAAATAAAATCTATATAAGAGTTTTCATCTAAATCATTAGTAATCAATAATGCCAGTCATACAAATCTTCTTTTACCCTTTCCAATATTCAAATTGCCTTTCATTCTATTTAGAAAATTAAATGAATGTTCTATATCTTTTTCAAATTTTTCCTTAGATAATTTTTTATAACATTCTCCATTATTAAATTTATAAGTTAAATCCTTACTAAATTTTATGGTTTCATCATCAGTAGAACCCAGGAAAAAAATACCATTTTTTATTCCGCAATTTGATATTAAAATTTTTATAAAATCTTCTCTTTTATTGTTAAGCCAATATTTTTCAATATTTTTTCTATTTTTTCAAAATGATTTTTAAAATTTTCAAAAATCTCAAACGGAAGATTTGAAATAATTTCTCCAGCTTTTACTGCTTCTTGTTGTTGAATCATATTAAAATATTCTTTTATTTCACTATCGTTACCTTTTATAAACTGAAAAGGAATAGATAATTGACTTGTTATTTTTATTTTTAACAATTCATCAATATCCTCGAAAGAGTTAATATTTTTACTATTTTTCAAAATATTTTTAGCTAATGGACCATGAGTTGAATTTAAAAAAAGTCTTTGTTTTTCTTATGAAGGATAAATAAAATTTATTATAGTTTGTAATCTTTGTTGTCCATCTACAATTTCTAAAATATTATTATTATTATTTATTGTGGGCCTAACTATTATCGAACCTATTGGGTAACCATTAAACAAACTTATTATCAAATCTTTTTGAAATCTTTCTGACCATACAAACCCTCTTTGATACTCCCTATTTATTTTTAACATTCCTTGATCTCAAAGAGTTTTTATTTGACCTAATGTATAAACTGCATTACCTTTATTTCATGCCATTAAATAATCCTTTGTAAAATATATTTTTTTACTTACATTTTCAATTATATTATCAAAAACATCAAATCAATCAATAATAAATTACAATAAAAAAACTTAATTTTATAAAATGCAAAAAAATATAATAAAAATCTTTTTAAATATTATTTATTTAATAATATTAAATAAATTTTAAGATTATTATCATCTTTGTATAAATTTTATTTAATTCCTTTTAATTCATAAAAAACTTATATTGAGATGATTCATGAAACTAATATAACAAAACTGAACGAAAGATCTAATTGATTTATATTTATTATGAAATGAATTTATTAATAAATTTTTAATTATAGTTAAATTGTGTAATATACATAGGTTTTAAAGAAAGTGTTGACTTTTTTTGCTTCTATTCCCATACTTTACACTTTTATTACATATTCTTAAACAGCTCCATATTAAATCAGACAAAAAAAA
>CAJQGL010000056.1:0-28954 GCA_905477555.1 Coregonus lavaretus
AAATAATCAACTCACTTCAATTAATATTCCTGACTCTGTAACAACTATTGGTGATAATGCTTTTAAAAAGAATCTCTTCGCTGATAATACAAAAATAATTTTACCAACTCAATTCAATACAGCTAGTGAACGTACAAGAATTGGAATAGATTTACCTCTTGTTGATACAAATAATCCAACTAATAACTCAAAAATTGAAACACTTATTCCATTACCAAGGAGAAAAGAACATTAATAAAATCTTTTATAAAAACGAAGATGACACTTATACATTATTAGATTATCAAACAAACTTTATTTATAAATTAGAGTATGATATAGAAATTTTATTTTTCTTCTAATAATTTTTTGGCAAAATGATAGACCATTAACATTGCTCTGACATCGTTTTCACAATATTTTTTAAGTTCTTCACTTGTCTCTTTTCATTCTTCATCACCAATTCCACCTTGATTCCTGTCAATTGCTTTACTCATTGCCATTAATCCATTTTGAACAACTAGTTGAGAATAAGGTTTAATCATAACTTCTAATTCGATATCTTTTTTAGTTATATATTTTTCTATTTTTTTAATACTTGAAAACCCATATAGTTCTCATAAAAATATAGGTGGCAGCGCTCCTGACAATGAAGAAACTTTAAACAAATCTAGTAAATCAACTGTTCTTTCAATAATGATATTAATTTTTTCATCATATGCTTTAACTTTTTTTGAAAAAGATGTATCGTGTTTCTTGAGTTCATGCTTATAAAAAATTTCACTCATTTCTTTAAGTTTTGTATTTTCATAAGACTTATTATAAACAACGTAAGCTGTAACATCTTCATTATATATTGAATCGATAACTTCAAAAAAATCATTATATTCAATATATTTAGGATCAATTATAAAATTATTAACATTTGTTATTTTATTTTTTTCAGTTTTTATAACAGAAACTTGAAATATTAATTGTTGATAAGGAAGAGTGTAAGGGATTATAGGGAATGGTAAAGAAAAACCTTCAAAATCATATCAAACAACATTCTCATTATCCAGGATCTTTATTATTTCTTCTAGTTCTTCATAATTTATTTCATCAATTTCATCAATTATATTTTTCGTTATTTGATGATCTTGATAAAAATCATTTAAAAAGTATTTATCTCCTTTTGATTCAAGAATTTTTTTCTTATTGAATAAAGTTCCACTTAATGGTAATAAATCCTTAAAATCATCAAAAGCAATTTCATTAAAATGTTTATTAGTTCCTCAAGCGGTATTGTCATCTTCGCTTAACTCAACTCTTTTTGCTTTTTTTGCATTTTCTATTCCATCTAAGTAACTATCAATATTTGAAAAATAAACTTGTTCTTTTTTAGAGTTTGGTTTCAAGTTAAGTATTACCTTATCTTTAATTTTTTCTATTATTGTTTTACCTTCTTTTTCTTCGCTACTTAAAGCTGATTCTCTTAAAGAAGGTATTGCTCTTGATTTTGGTTTAGGTTTTGTCATTCCGGTGTTGGCATAAAAAGTTTCATCAAAAGTTATTTTATCGTTTTCTTCAAAGTCCTTTATTTCAATTGTATATATTGATATATTTTCAATTTTGTATTTATTTTTAGTAATTATTTCATGATCAAAATAAGCTCTAATATAATCAACTCTTTTAGTTGAAGTATTAATATTTAGATTTGACATCTTCTTATTTTCCTTATCAAATAAAGTCGGTTTGCTTATTCCATTTTTATATTCAAAAACAGGGAATAAAACAACATCAATATCATCATTGTTCATAGCTTCTTTTGTTCTAGCTATTCTTAATTCCAAACTTTTTTCTTTTATGATAAAAATGTTCTTTGTTATGTATTGTTCTTTAATTCACTCATTAAATCTTTTTTGAACAACGTTAAAACCATTTTTGTGTACTTCAATATAATTTACATCTTCTTCATCGTTATCATCAAAATCCAAAGATCAGAAATTGGTTGTATCTTCTTCTTCAAAATCAACTTTAAGAGAAAAATCATTTCAAACATAATATTCTTGACATGTTAAAAACTTTTGTAAATGTTTTCATGTAATATTTTTATTACTCATAATCTAATTTTAGCTTTCCTTCATCTTTTCATTTATCTAACAAAGCTTTATATTCTTCTTTATTATTACATTTCAAATACTCTATTAAATCATGATCTTTAACATCATCGTATTCAGGAGAAACTCCTGATGTAGTATATTCAAGATATCATTCTTTAATAGTTTTTATATCATCAAGAATTTGTGCTTCATTAATTTTATATTTATAATTTTTTATTTTTCTATCTTTTATTGGAAAGTTTTTAGGATCTGCATAATCTTCTTCCTTTAAGAAAGTAGCTACTATTCAAAAATCTTCAACACCCATTAAATAAGAATACAATTGTGATTGTTTTAAATAAGAAACAGGTACTCCATACTTATTTCAATTATCATAATTTTTCTCACCAGTTGTTTTAATTTCAATAATTATTTTTTTATCTCTAATATATCCATCAGGTAGACCACCGATAACATCATCTTTATCTGCGAAATAATCAAAATTATATTTTACTGGATCAAAAGTTTCAACATTAAGTTTCAACATTGTTTCTATAGCTTGAACAACCTTAGGCTCTATATCAATTCCGGCATCAACATATTTTCTATCTAAAATTGGCAATCCTATTCAAGACATTCTTGCAAATGCTGCAAACTGAGATTTAAAATCATCCGTTTCTAATACATCACCAACAGAAGAACCACCAATTTTTTTAAATCCAAATTTATTCCATAGTTTTTTATTTAATAACTTCTGGTGAAAATCATTCTCTAGAATAATCTTTTTATTTCCTTCATCTAATTTATAATCAATTCCATTATAAAAGTGTCTCTTGCTTAATTTCATAAATTAATTATATACTAAATAAAGCAACAAAAAATATTGAGATTATTCTCTTATTATAAAAAATTAATATAGTTAAATACATTTGTTTAAAAATATATAATATTGCCATATTTATTTTCATTTAACTTTATCTCAATTGTTATCAATATCTTAATAACTTATTTAGTATAATATATTAATGTATGTTAAATATAAAGCATATATGTTAAAAAAGCGAGAATTTATTATGATAGTAACAACAACAGAAAATATACCCGGAAAAAAATATGAAATAATTGGTTTGGTATCTTCAAATAGAACAATGAGTATTTTTGCAAAGACAGAAATTTCAAAAGCAGAAGCTAAAATAATTAATGAAGCTAAATCAATGGGAGCAGACGCTATTGTTTGTGCAAGAATTTTTACAACACCAAATAATGGAACAGCAATTTATGGAACAGCAGTTAAATTTGTATAATTAATAATATATAACTTATTAAAGTAAAATATACCTATTTTTCAATAACTTTTATAAAATAAAATGGCAAAAAGTTGCAAAAACAACAGTTTTTTAAAACAAATATTAATTCCATAACATTTAATGTTTAAAAAAATATAAATAAATCTAATATATGAACTTTGTTTGGTATATAATTAATTTTGCATAATTAACAATGTGCCGATTTAGCTCAGTGGTAGAGCAGCTGGCTGTTAACCAGTTGGTCACAGGTTCAAATCCTGTAATCGGCGCCAGTTTTGGCCTATTGGTGAAGCGGTTAACACACATGGTTTTCATCCATGGATTCACGGGTTCGAGCCCCGTATAGGTCACCAAAATGGAAGATTAGCTCAGCTGGGAGAGCATCGCCCTTACAAGGCGAGGGTCATGGGTTCGAGCCCCCTATCTTCTACCATTATGCCGTCTTAGCTCAGCTGGTAGAGCAACTGACTTGTAATCAGTAGGTCGTAGGTTCGACTCCTATAGACGGCACCATTAACGCGCCCTTAGCTCAGCTGGTAGAGCAAATGGCTTTTAACCATTGGGTCAGAGGTTCGAATCCTCTAGGGCGTACCAATATGTCAATTTTTGACTCCATATTATAATTTAATTTTTAAATTTATTGCGCGAGTGGTGGAATTGGCAGACACGCTAGATTTAGGCTCTAGTGCCTCACGGTGTGAGGGTTCGAGTCCCTCTTCGCGCACCAATCACATTATTTAAAGTGACCAACTTATAAACACAAATATAAAGTCTTTTAGACTTTTTTTTATTTTTTAAACATTTTTAAATAAAATGATATAATTCTAAAAGTTAAAATTAAGTTTTTAATTTAGAAACAAGGAGTTTAAAATGTCAGAAAACAAAAAAACAAGTGGTCCAGATTCAAAAAGGTTAATACTATTAATAGTAACTTTTTTTACTTGATTTATAGGAGCTTTACTATATTTATTAATGGTTAAGCCAAAAGGTGTAGAATTTATAGTATGTATTTTAGCTATTTTTATACCATTTATACCAGCAGTTCTTTTAATACTAAATGCTTTTGGTATCATTAAATTAGGATAATAATAAAATATCATTATTTTAAAATACTCGTTTGTTAAAAATGAGTATTTTTTTTAGCCAATTTAAAAATTATTTTTATTTTTTAAATACTATATAATAATAATGATAAAAATATAATTAAATGAAAAGGAATATATATGAAAGTTAAAAAAATTATTTTAGTAGGATCAGGAGCTGTTGGAACATCGTTTCTTTACTCAGCAATGAACAGAGGAATTGCACAAGAATACGGAATTATTGATGTAAATGATGATGTAGCATATGGAAACGTTTTAGATATGGAAGATGCTATCGGAACATCAGCACAACCATTTAATGTTTTCCATGCAAAATATAGTGACTGTAAAGATGCGGATATTGTTGTTGTAACAGCTGGTAGACCACAACTTCCTGGTGAAACAAGAATTAATATGGTTGAAGGTAATGCTAAAATTATGAAAACTATTGCAACAGAAATCAAAAAATCAGGATTTAAAGGAATTACAGTTATTGCCTCAAATCCAGTTGATATATTGACATATGTTTACCAAAAAGTTACAGGATTTGATAAAAGTAAAGTTGTAGGATCTGGAACTTCATTAGATACTGCAAGATTTGTTAGATTATTATCTCAAGAGTTAAAAATAGCTCCACAATCGATTCAAGCATATGTACTTGGAGAACATGGAGATACATCTGTTTCAGTTTTCTCTTCAGCAACAGTTAATGGTAAACCATTATCTAAATTTGTAGAAGAAGGAAAAATAGATTCAAGTAAATTTCCAAAAATGCATGAAACTGTTTGAAAAAAAGCTTATGAAATTATTAATAGAAAACGTGCTACATTCTACGGTATAGGATCTGCGTTAGCAAATATTTGTGAAAACATTTTAATTGATTCAAGAAGAATAGTACTTGCTGGAGCATTCCTAGAAGGTGAATACAAAAATAAAGGTATATACACAGGTGTACCAGTTATACTTGGAATAAACGGTATTGAATCAATTGTTGAAGTTTCTCTAAATAAAGAAGAACAAGAACAATTTGATAAATCTTGTAAACTAGTTGCTGAAGTTATTAAAAAAGCAGAAGAAGCAATTAAATAATAAATTATTATAAATTAAATTTAATATTAAAAACCACCCTATTAAGAGTGGTTTTTAATTAATATTTAATTAAAAAATATGAACGTTTACCTTTTTTAATTATCAAGTATTTTTTTTCAAAATTATATGGAACAATATTTATGTTTTCATCAATAGTTATTTCTCCATCTATAGAAATAGTTTTAGAAACAAGAAATTCTCTACCTTCTCTTTTAGAGGTAGCAATATTTGCAGAAATCAATAAATCGATTAAAGTAATCTTTTTATTTTGATTATCATAATAAGGAATATCATTTTTAATACTTTCGATATCTTTTAAAGTTAATTCTTTAATTGATTTTTTTGGATCAAATAATATTGAAGTTATTTCTTTTGCTTTTTCTGCTTCAATTAAACCTCTGACGTCTTTAGTAACTTCAAATGCTAATAATTTTTGAGCAATTTTACTAGATTTATTTTCATTATGTTTTATTAATATATTATCAATTTCATTAATGGTTAAATATGTATATCATTTTAATAATTTCTCAACATCTGCATCATTTTGATTTAATAAATATTGATACATAGAAAATGAAGATGTCATATTTTTATCTAATCAAATTGGTTGTCCTACTGATTTACCAAATTTATTACCACTAGAATCAGTTAATAAGTTAAGTGTTAAGCCTAATGCATTATTCTCACCGAACGCTTTTCTTATAAGTTCTATTCCTGTCGTAATATTTCCTCATTGGTCACTTCCACCTGCTTGAATTTTAATATTATTTTTTTCATATAATAATTTAAAATCATTACCTTGAATAAGTTGGTATGAAAATTCTGTAAATGATAATCCAGTTTCAATACGTGAGCTAACAGAATCTTTTGCCATCATATAATTGATTGTTATGTTTTTTCCAACATCTCTTAAAAATTCCAAAAACGATATATCTTTATAAAAGTCATAATTATCAATCACCTTTAAATCAAATGACTCTAATTGTAATTTTATTGATAATTTATTCTTAATAACTGTTTCATTATCTAATAATGATCTTTCATCACTTTTAAATGATGGATCTCCTATCATACCTGTTGCACCACCAACAAGAGCGAAAGAGTTCAAACCTATTTTTTCAAATCTTTTTAATATAGTTATTGGTATATAATTTCCTAAATGCAAAGAAGTGGCTGTTGGATCAAATCCGATATATATTCCATCACCACTTTTAATGCTTGTTAACTTTTCTTCATTTGTAATATTGTTAATGATGTTTCTGCATCTTAAGTCTTCTATTAATTCTATTAATTTTTTCATTTTATCTCCTAAAATTTATATTTATCTGTTATTTTCAAATTGTTCACTTCAACTATACCGCTTTTATTTATTCCTAAGGAGTTATAAGAACATATCATACCTTGTGATTCTGTGCCCATAATTTTTGATTCTTCAATAATTATTCCAGTTGATAAAAAAGCCCCGCTTGTAGCAAATAAATAATTGTTATTCAATTTTATGTCTTGTATATTTGTTATTATTTGCAAATTCTTTTTTTCAGTTTTAACATTCAAAATTTTTAATTTTTCATTTTTAGGGTGGTTTTTTATTTCCTCTACCGCTCCCACAACAATAAACTTATTGTTTTTAACTTCCTTCATTTCATTAGGAAATTTATTAACAATCTTTTTAAAATTATCATCAGAAAAATCATGATAACCTTCATTAATATTGTCAAATTCAGTTTCATAGTTGAAAATGTTTATTCCCACTAATAATTCATTTTCATAAATAAAAACATAATTATCTCTGATTACAGAATTAATTTTGTGACTTTCTTGGTTGTTGAATGATAAAAACACAATTATTAAATTACGTTTATCATTAAATATATTATTTGAACTTGTAATTGAAATAGCCATAATGTTTATTATAATTGAAAACTTTGAATAAAATATAATATTTATCTCTATAATAAATAACATAAAGAAAAAACGTAAATAGGGGATAAAAAAATGTTAAAAAATGAATTTCAAAAAATAAAAGTTTCTAATAGTTATGCAATTGGTGGAATGATAGGTGCTGGAAAATCTACACTCACAAGAGCATTAGCGAATGAAATAGATGCTGACGTCGTATTTGAATTAAACGAAGATGATAAGTTGCAAAATTTATTGCTTGAAAAACTATATGAAGGAGATAAAACTTCTGCTATTGCATTTCAAGTTTATTTCTTCTGTTCTAGATTTGATAATTATAAAAACGGTATTACAAATAATAATTTAACAGTTTTTGATAGAACAATTTTTGAAGATAGATTATTTGCACACCAAAATATGACATCTGATCCTATAATGTTTGGGTTTTATGACAGTATGTGACATGATAAGGTTAAAGAATTGATTTATTCTGTTGGTGTACCTAAACTTTATATTATTCTAGATCTTAAATGAGAAGAATTTAAAGATAGAATTTTTAGAAGAGGTAGAAAATCAGAAGTTGATAATTTTTCTAAAAATGAAACTTATTTTAAAGCTGTGCATAGTATATATTTAAAATATCTTGTAGATGTTTGTCAAGTTTATGGAATTAATCACATTATTATTGATGCTTCATTAACAACAGAGCAACAAATAAAATTAATTAATCATAGAATAAAAAAAGATGGACTTGAAAAAGACGGAAATAAATAAAATGAAAATTTATAAAAATGATGTTGGAACCTATAAATTCAAACCTGCATCCAACAAATCAAGAGGAACAATTGTTTTTATACATGGTTTTGCAACGAGTAGTGATTACCATGACAAAGCTGCTGCAAATTTTACATCTTATGATTATTATGCGCTTGAATTACCTGGTCATGGTTATACTGAATTTAAAGATATTGGTAAATGAGATTTAACTATGTTTGTTAATTTTTGTATTTCTATGATTAAATCTTTAGAGTTAACAAATATAATTATAATTGGTCACTCAATGGGGGGTTCTTTAGCAATAAGAGTTGCAAATAAAATGAAGGAAAATGTTTCGAAATTAGTTTTAGTGACACCAATGAATTCTTCTATTAATTTAAGTTCAATAAAATTTTATTTTTTATTTACTCCAAAAAGTTTTGCTAAAACCTTATCTTTAAATAATGTATTGTATAAAGATTTAACAAAAACAATAAATCTTGATATCGACAATTATATTAGTGATGAACATAAATATCAATTGAAACATATAAAATTTTTTAAAGAATTAAAGCATAAACTATATTCTATTAAAAATGTTAATCAATGTTTTAAGAGTGAAAAACTTTTAAATATCCCTACACTTTTAGTGGTTGGAGAATTTGACAAAACAATCCCGTTCAAAGGAGCTATTAGAGCTATTAAAAGGCCTGGAAAACCATTCGTTCAAGTTTCTGTTTTAAAAGATTCTGCACATCTTCCATTTTTAGAAGAGGAAGACAAATACTATAAAAATATTATAGATTTCATTAGATAAAAAGGAGAACTGATTTGTACTCCTTTTTAAATAGTTGATAATGTTTTAGTTTATAAAATTTATTTTTGTTAATGAGTTTGACTTATCTTCATAAGTTTCTCATTTAGAACTTGACCCATCTTTTGTTTTCGTTTCACCTTTATCGCTAAACAAAACTTTGAATGATGTCACGAGCGATGAAATAGCTGGAACAATTATCGGCAGTAATGTTCCGAGAAACAACAATCCACTTCCACCATAAGTGTTAGAAGCGGTAGAATCAGAAATTTTCGTAAATCCTTTCGGTTGCATATTACCTCCTTTCATATACTAATGTCATAAAATATGGTTTATTTGCAGAAAAAACATTTTTTTATTAAAAAGTATATGAAAACATTAAGTTTATCGTTTTAAATATATAAATATTTATGATTTGAAGAATAATTTCGTTTTTATAACAAATATTTAAAATTAATAAATTACACAAAAATAATATAAAGTTATTATAATTAAAATATGTATTTAATTTATGGCGAAGAATCATTCCTAATTGAAAAAGAAGTTAGGAAAATATTAAAACAAAATAATGGATCTAATCCTATATATTTTGATTTTGAATCTTCTGTTTATGATGTCGTTAATGAAATAAATACTTTTTCAATATTTGATAATCAAAAAATAATAGTTCTAAAAAACTTTATTTTGTTGTCAAAACCAAATCCTGAAGTTGAAAAGGAATTTATAAATTCAATTAAAAATAAAAACAATGATTGTATATTAATTTTTACATTTTCAGAACAAAAGCAAAAAACACCAACTGCACTATTTAATTATCTCTTGAAAAATTCAACAACAACAGAAGTCAAAAAATATAATGGTTCTCAAATGATAAGTGTTATACGAAAAATAATTGAATCTAAAAATGGAGTAATATCTAATATAAATTGTATTTTATTATCAACTAAACTTCCTAATGACCTTAATCTTATAATTGGCGAAATTGATAAATTACTGTTGGAAAATAATGAGATAACAAAAGAAATGATTTTAAAGTCAATACCAAAATATAATTCTGATAATATTTTTGAATTCATTAATTCATTTCAAGAAAGAGATGCCTTGAGTTTGTTTAGAAGTTATAAGGAAAAAATAGAAAACGGAGAAACTATTGTTAATTTAATTTCACAACTTTCAAATGCATTAATTTTATGTACAACTATTTATTCATACAAAGCTTCAAATTTTAAAATAGAAGCAATTGCTGAGAAAATGAAAATACATATTTTTAGAATAAAAAAATCTAGTAGTTTATTAAATGATTTTGGAATAAATAGAATTAAAGAATTGATTCAATTGTTAGCTGATTTAGATCAAAATATTAAAAGTGGTTTAGTTCAAGAAGATATAGGTTTTGAAAAACTTCTTTTAGAAATAATTCGTTAATTTTGTATAATTTTTAAATGATAAAGAACGAAAAAAAGAAACAAATATTTTATGAAGTAAATCCATTGTTTTTTTATGATTCTAATGGTGATGGATATGGTGATTTTTCCGGCCTATCTAAAAGAGCTGATTATTTTAAATTAATTGATATAAACTGTGTAATAATTCCAGATGTTTTTAACAACTATAATAACCTTCTTTTTAGTGAATTTATAAATTTCAAAAGTAAATATGGGAATATCGATGATTTAAAAGAATTGATTTCAAATTTCGAAAAACAGAAAATAGAACTAGCGGTAGAAATAAATTTAAAAGATATACAAAAATCTCTATTATTTTCAATGAATGATAAATCTAATTTTCATGAGTATGAATTCACCGAATCAAAAAAAGCATTTTTCCTAGACAAAAATGAAAGTAATGATATTTCGGAAAATTGAAATTCAATTAAAACTATGAAAGCCTTTGATAAAATAATAAAATTTTGATTAAATTTAAATGTTAAAAATTTTGTTTTTGTGAATTTTGAATATTTGTATGATAAAAATGAAATATTTAATCAGGTTACATTAGATCAAATGAATAATTTATATAAAGTAGTTAATATGATAAATAATGAAGTTACTATTATTATTAAGTCTGCATTATTATCGCAAAAACAAATTGATGATTGTTTAAATGAAAAGAATCCTTTGGCAGATTTTTTTATCAATAATTCATATTCTCTGATTGGCACAAATAATAAAACTAAAAATGATAAATTTGAAAAATTTAAACCATACAAATTATTTTTAAAAATAAAACAATCACTTATGTCAAACGATAATTATTTAAAAACTGTAATGTCGTTAGGATCGTCATTATCAGGTAGGATTAATTCTAGATGAGGGGATGAAGAGTCTTTTTCATCTTTTTCCTCAAAAGCATTAATCACTATTTCTTTGGTTAGTCCGAACTCATCGTCAATATATTATGGTGATGAATTAGGAATGCTTAAAACTAATATAAAAAATAAGGAAAATTTCCATGATATTTACGCTTTAGAAAGAAGTCAGTCATTGCAATCTCAAGGTCAAAGTAAAGAAGAGTTCATGAAAGCGCAACAATACCTTTCTCCAATAAATACGCAATCACTATTTCAATGAGACGATTCAAAAAATGGAGGTTTTTCAAAAGGTGTTGTAACTGTTAGACAATTATCAACAACATATAAAGAAATAAATGTCTCTAATCAATACACTGATAATAACTCTTCTTTGATTTATTTGAAGAAAATAGTCTCCTTTACAAAAAGTCCTATTTATTCTCATTTTTTTAATAATTCTTCAACAGTAGTTAGCGTTAAGTTAATATCAAAAGAAATTATAAAATATACTTATAAATTAAATGATGAAAAAATATTTGTATATGTAAATTTATCTAAAAAATGAAAAAAAATAAGTATAAATTCAAGTTACAAAGTTGTTTTTTCTAATTACTCTGAAAAAAAATATGACAAAAAAATAAAGATGCTAGCTCCTTTTGAGTCAATTATTTTGTTTCATAAAAAAGGTTAATATTTGTCTTTAATTTGTTATAATTTTTATACAATACATCAAGACAGTAACTGCGAAAGCTTAATTTGTTACCAAGTGTATAATTACTTTGTTAATATAAAGTTCTAGTATTGTAAAAAATATATAGAGAGGAGTATTATGGGTGTATTAAAAGATAATAAAAAAGTTGTTGCTAAAGAAATTTTTGAAAAAATTGAAAAAGCAGAATCTGTTATTGTAGCTAATTACGAAGGTATTAGTGTTAAACAATTTCAGGCTTTAAGAGCAGCTGGAAAATTAGAAGATGTAGAATTTAAAGTTTACAAAAATAGATTAGTTATAAAGGCTATCCAAGGAAGTCCTTACGAGTCTTTATCTCCTGATCTTGTTGGAGCAAACTTATATGCATTTTCAAATTCTAATTCAATATCTGCTGCAAAAGTTCTTGCAAATTTTGCAAAGAAAAATAAAAATCTTGAATTAAGAGTTGGTATTTTCGAAAAAGAAGTTATCAATTTTGAAAAAGTTATGGAAATTGCTATGTTACCTTCATATGAAGAAGCATTGACAATTCTTGCTGGTTCATTACAAGGTGCAGTTAGACAAGTGGCTGTAGGCTTAAAAATGTTAGTTGATGAAAATCATATTAAAGAATAAAAAAAAATAAAAATAAAAAAGAAATCATTTAGGAGAAAAAAATGGCAAAATTAACAAAAGAAAGCTTCATTGAAAGCTTAAACACAATGACAATTAAAGAAGTAATGGAATTAGTTGAAGCAATGAAAGAAACATATGGAATTGATCCTTCAGCTGTTGCAGTGGCTGCAGGGCCAGCAGAAGCTGTTGAAGTTAAAACAGATTTCAAAATTATGTTACTTTCAGACGGTGGAAACAAAGTTCAATGTATTAAAATAGTAAAAGATCTTACAGGTCTTGGATTGATGGAAGCCAAAAAAATGGTTGAATCAGCTCCTATTGCTATAAAAGAAAATGTAAAAACTGAAGAAGCAAACGAAATCAAAGCAAAACTTGAAGCTATCGGAGCAAAAGTTTCTTTAGATTAATTGTTATATACAAAATATACAAACTAAAATCTCTTTACAGAGATTTTTTGTTGTGAAAAATAATTTATATTGATTGAAATATTTTATTGGATATAAATTATATAAAGAATTAATTATCAGTTATTTTAAAGATATCATCTCAATCATCATTGTGATTATTGTTTGAATTATTATCAAAAGCTTTCTTAGATTTATCATTAATGATTTTGTCTATTTCCTCATTAGAAAGGAAGTCTCCATTACTTCATTCTCCAGTTTCGGATTTATCACCATATCATTTATTATCTCTTCACTTTTCAGTTTCGTTTATATCTACAGGATTATTAACAAGCGGTTTTAATACTTTATGTTTTTTATCATTTACAGGCATTATAAAAACATCAGAATATTCTTTATAACTTGGTTTAACTTCTTTTTTAATAGGATTATTTATTGGTTCTTGAACTGGAATATTAAACTCACTCTCAGGATTAGGTGTTTTTTTAGTTTTAGTAGATTTAGTAGATCCATTATTATTATTTTTCTTTTTATAATATAAAAAGATTAAAACTACTGCAACAATTACAAGAACTGTACCAACAGTAGATAATGAAGCTATAAGAGCTGTATTTGGTCCTGTTGTATTCGGAGTTGTACTTATTGAAAAGGTAACACCAGGCACACCATTATAGTTAGCTGTAAATGATATTTTATTATTAATGCTTGTATCTATGTTTGTAAAAGAAACTTTTGCAGGATTTGAACCACTAGGAATTTTTATTGATAGTTGATTTAGTATATCTTGAGTCATTGGGTTTGTTTCCAACATTTTCTTTATAGCATCATTATTAAGTTTCTTTAACTCGTCTTGATTTTCTGGAGGCAATATATTATTTACAACATCAATATCATTAGGAGTAACTTTTAATGTATCAATTGAATTTTTAGGTATATTTTTGTAATTGATTGTAAAAGACATTTCAAACATATTAATTATGTTAATGTTTGTGAATGTAATATCTGAAGCATCAATATTTTCAGGAAAAATTATTTTTAAGGAATTTAATATTTCACTTGTCATCGGAATTGTCTCTAACAAAAGTTTAGATTCTTCTGCAGTTTTCAATATTGTGTTATCACTAACTTTAATTGTATTTACAAGATTTTGATATGATAAAGCATTTAAAAAATCTGCTTCAAATTTAGATACAGAATTATAATTGATAGTGAAAATAATTTTTTCATTATTACTTATATCTATATCTGTAAAAGAAATTTTTGAAGCATCTATTCCATTAGGTAATGTTATTAAAAGTTGATCCAATATTTCTTTAGTCATCGGACTTGTTTCTAGAAGAGTTTTAATTTGGTCAACGGTAAAAGTATTTAAAATATCATTATTTACTATCTTTATTGAATTAGCTATTTGGGCATCTGTAGCATGAACTAATAATGAATCTGATTTTATTTTAGGAACATTATTATAGTTTATAGTAAAAATTATTTCAAGTGGATTGGTAGTGATTATATTTTTAAAAGAAATTTTAGAAATATCAGCACCTTCAGGAAAAGTTATTGAAAGTTGATCCAGTATTTCTTGAGTTGTTGGATTTGTTGACAATAATGAATTAACGATATTTATACTTTGATCATTTACAGCGTCTTGTCTATTAACTTTTATATTATTTGCTATTTCTCCATCTTTTGGAGTTGCATTTAAAAAATCTTGAACACCTTCTTTTTGAACGTCGTTATAGTAAATATTAAATGATATTTTAAATAAGTTTTTTGTTTCAAATTTATTGAATGAAACTAATGATGCAACTGAACCGGTAGGAATCACTATCCCCAAATCTTTAAGTGATTTATCAGTCATTGGTTTTTGCAATAAGTTCATGATTTCTTGTCCTGTTAACTTTGCTACAAAATTATTATCACTTATAGAAATAGAGTTAGCTATATTTTGGTCAGACGGTGGAGTAACTTGAAAAAAATTTGGTCCTGTGCTTTTTGGAACATTATTATAATTTATCACAAAAGTAACTTTAAACGGATCAATAACATTTTCAATATTGGTAAACGAAATCTTTGAAAAATCAACCCCATCAGGAATAATGATTGTTAAATCTGATAGGAATTTTTCAGTAATAGGAGTTTTTAATAATTCAATAACTTCCGCACCTGTCATGCTATTTAGAATATTTGTATCGTTTATATTTATTTTGTTTGCAATATCTTCATCAGTAGGGGTCGCATTTAAAAAATCAATATCATCTTTAGCTATTTTATTATATTTAATTTTAAAAGTAACTTTAAATAAATTATTTATATTTATTGAATCTATCGATACCCTTGAAGCGACCGATCCATTTGGTATTGATATAGAAAGTTTATCTAATACTTCTTGTGTCATTGGATTTGTTCTTAACAGTTTTCTTATTTCTAAAACATTGTTAGACACAAGAAAATTATTATCTTTAACAACAATAGAGTTAGCGATTTGTAAATCTGTAACTGAGACATTTAAATAGTCGAAATTAGTTTTTGGAACATTATTATAATTAATTTTAAAAATAATTTTGATTGGATTTGTTGTATCAATATTAGTGATTGAAATTTTATTTATATCGGAACCTTCAGGCATTAATATTGAAAGTTTTTCTAAAACATCAATAGTTATCGGACTTGTTTTTAATATTTTTTCAACATTCTCCATTGTTTCAGCAATTAAAATTGAAGGCTTATCAACTGTAATTGCATTAGCAACTTCTAAATCATCAGCGTATGCATTTAAAAAATCATAATCTCCATTTTTTTCAACTCCATCATAAATTATTTTAAAAGTTACTTTAAACAAATCTGAACTAATGATGTCAAAAGATATTTTACTTGCTACAACATTACTACTTATTTCTATAGATAATTTCTCCAATATTTGATTAGTAATTGTTCCTTCTAATAAATCTACAATTTCAATATTACTCATTTTTACTGAAGAGTTATTCAATGAATTATTATCACTTATTATTAATGAGTCAGCGATTTCTTGATTGCTTGGTCTTAAGTTTAAGAAATTATCATCTCCTTGTTTAGAAACTCCATTATATTGAATTGTAAATGTTATTCTAAAAACATCTTTATTTATATTGGTAAACGACACCTTTGAAAAATCAGTATTAATTGGAACTCGAACAGTTAACAAATCCAATACATCCTTTTCCATTGGTTTTTTATTTAAAAGATCTTCTATAAAAGTAGCTCCCATATCTTGTAAAGCGTTTGGATTAAAAACAGTAATTTTATTTGCTATATCTTGGTTAGTTGGTGTGGCGTTTAAGAAATCTTCTACTCCAGATTTAGCAACAGAATCATAAAATATAGTAAATGAAATTTTAAATAAATCATTTGTTTGAAAACGATCAAAAGAAACTTTTGAAGCATCGGCTCCATCAGGAATTGTTATCGAAAGTTCATTTAATATTTCAGCAGTAATTAATTGTGTTTTCAATATTCTAGTAATTTCATCAACGTTTTTAGATACAACAGCATCTCTATCATTTATAATAATTTTGTCTGCAATTTCTTGATTAGTGATTTTGCTATTTTTGGTAACATTGTATTGAATCGGGAATGAATTGTTTGATGATTCTGAAATATAATTTTTATTACTTGTTGCAACAAAAATAACAGGAATTAAAACTAAAGAACTCATTAAAGCAATAGATATTATCTTTTCTTTTCTCTTCATTAAAACCTATCCTTCGTTATATTAATCAATTATATTTTTATAATATTATATAAAAAAATTAGAATATTATATTTATATAATATAAAATTAAAAACATATTTTGAATTTATTCTATATTCCGTCATCTTCTCAAGTGAATTGATACCCTAAAATTCTAACGGTATCACCTTTTTCAATACCTTCATTAAGTAGCGCTTTTCAAAGTCCAATATCTTTAACTTTTTTATTAAATCTAATAATATTATCATATGTCGTTAAAGGTATTTTGTTATATATTTCTTCAATCATTGTTCCTTCAATTTCAAACATACCTTCATATAGCTTTGTAATTTTAAAATCATCTTCAAGTGTGACGAATAATTCATCTTTTCTATCTTCTAAAACAATATGTTTAGCCTTTAAATATGTTTGATACATTTGTTCTTTTAAAGAATCAATGTTCTCTTTTTTAATTGCAGAAATTTTTGCTATAGGTAATTCAGGATATTTTTTAACAAACAAATTATAATTTGTTTCAAAGTCAGGTAAATCCATTTTATTCGCAACAATTAAAAAAGATTTTTCAAGTAATTTTAAATTATAAGAATTCAATTCTTCTTTTAATATTTCAAACTCATCAATTGCATTTCTTTCGCTATCTCCAAAGTCTAAAATAAATGCAATAACTTTACATCTTTCAATATGTTTTAAAAATCTTGTTCCTAAACCTTTTCCTAAAGATGCACCTTCAATTAAACCTGGTAAATCCGCAATAACAAATGAGTTATCAAAATGTTTAACTAATCCTAATTGAGGAACTAGTGTTGTAAAGTGATAATCAGCAATTTTAGGTTTAGCATTAGATAATATTCCAAGTAATGTAGATTTACCAACAGATGGTTTTCCTACTAGGCCTATATCGGCCATAACTTTTAATTCTAATCTAACGTGTTTTGTTTCACCCATTGTTCCATTTTCAGAAATTCTAGGTGCATTATTTTTAGAAGATTTAAATCTTGTGTTTCCATGTCCTCCACGGCCTCCACTTGCAATCAAATATTTTTGATCATCAACAATATCATGAATTAGTTTTTCACCCTCAAATACTAATGTTCCATATGGGACATTAACAATAAATTCTTTTCCTCTAGCACCATACATATTTTTAGGTCCGCCATCTTCGCCTTCTTCACCACGAACATGTTTCATAATGTGTAATGTCAAAAGTGTATTCATTCCAGAAGATCCTTGAAAATAAACAGATCCTCCGTTTCCACCATCTCCACCATCAGGTCCACCAAAAGCTACTCTTGCTTCACGACGAAATGAAACGATACCATTACCGCCTTTACCGGCTATTACTTCTAAAGTTGATTGATCTATAAATTTCATATTTTAAATTATAACTTTTTAATTGAAAAAATTAACAATACTTTATTAAGTTATAAACATTTTTAAATTTGATATATATTTTATTTTTTTATTTTGCTTTTATTATTTAATTAATTTATAATTAAATCCAAATATGAATTCAAAAAAATATAGGAAAAATGTAAATAAACCAATTGATAATTTAGTTATTTCGGAAGAAAAAAATCCAATGGAAGAATTTAAAATTTGAAACATTGTCAAAAAAAATTGATTATTTTTTCTATTTTCATTTGTTAATGCTTTCATACCGATACTTATATGTATAATAGCTGCCACAATACCGAACACAGGAACAGAAACAATGATCGCAATAAGTTTTTCTTCACCATTTCAATTAGTGTTTCTGACTATCCCTTTTATATTAACGTTTTGGTTTATCTGTTTTGTGGCAAAAGTTTCAGAAAAATATAATGAAAAACAAACTTTCAAAGATATGTTTTGAATTGTATTAATATTTAATCTGGTTATAGGTTTATCTATGTCGCTTTTGTTTTTTGTTTCAGCTTATTTATATGTTCACTTTTTTTATGCAGGGACTAATGTAGAAGAAATTGCAAAAATGGGAGAATTGTTTGTAGGTATATTTACGCCGATAATTCTTATTAGTTCAATTAATTATATTTTTCTTTTCTTTCTTTTCTTTAAATTTGGTAGCAATAGAGTTGCTATTCTTGAAGTTATACATTTATTATTAATCATAATATTTTGTTTTATTTTCATACAATTTACAGATTTAGGAATAATAGGTATTGGTATTGGTGTTTTAATTGGTAGTTTACTATCACTGATGATTAATTTTATGATTTGTTTTATAGTTTTTAAAATGTGAGAATATAAATATTCATTCAATTTATCTTGAATAAAATATGCGATAAAAAATTCATGAAAAATGATTCTTATTAAACTTTTTGCTTCATTGTTAAAACCACTTATTTTCTTTGTTATGGGTGGTAATAAAACAGTACAAGATCCAAATTTCATGATTGCAAAATCAATTTGATATTTCATTCTTTATTTTATAACATTTTTTAGTGATGGTATTTCCAAAATATTTTTATATCACAAAATATTTAATGGAAATAAATATAAACTAACTACTGATTCATACAGAAATATTAACTTTTTATTTTTAGTAAATTTTTTAATATTAATCTTTCTATCAATAGGGTCTTATTTTATTGTAGAACCATTAGGTTTATTTTTAATTCAAAATAAAGGTTCGATTCCAGACAATATATCAATTGATTCGATAACTTACTCACTTTTACTACCAAATGCAATTGCTATATTATTTACTTTATTTTATTGTGTATTTAATAGCGTTAATCAAGTGATAACTGATATTAGACCAATGTTTGAGGCTGAGAAAAAAATTAATATAATATTAACGCTAATTACTGTAATTATAGTTATTGGGGTTATTTTAGGTGTTGGGCTATTAATAATGAGAAAACCTATAATTGGAGGGCTATCTGCCTTCACGATACCCATGTCTGCTATAGCTTTCGTTTTCTTCTTATTAGGGATACTTGGTTGAATTAAATTATGAAAAAAAACAAAAACAATCAAAGCGATATTATAAGACGATATATAAATATTAATTATTTTCTAATGTATAAAAATATTATTGCATTAAATATATAAAATAATATATAATTAATTATTATTGAAAAAAAGGTGAATTATGTATACTAGAGCAAAAGACGGAGAAATAATAAAAACAAGAACTTATGATGATAAAAACATTGCTAAGTACAACAAACAATATTTAAATATTCTTATAAAAGAAGCTTCATCAATACAAAAGAGTGATTTAGTAATTGAAGATTACATTAACAACTTAAAAACCTATCTTTCAAAGATAAGATAATTATAATTAGTTATATATAATCAAAAAATGATTTTTTTAGTTTGATTATAAATAAAAGAAAGAATGATATGGCAAAATTAATATTAAAAAAAACAGCAGATGAATCTATTTTAAAAAGAGAATCTAAAATAAAATTACACTTACAAGAAGTTGTAGAAAAATCTATACTTCGTTTAAAAGATGAAATTGAAGTTATTGAATTTGAAAGATTAATGATGGAAGCGGGAGATTTATATATTCTCAATACTGCAGAACACTTTGTTTTAAATAAACAATGTCTTATTACTGAAATTGATTTTATAAGCGATGGTAATGCTAGAGCAATGGTTTTGAAGGGTGTTAAAGATAACAAACCAATAATTGAATATTTTTCATTCGGAATTGAACTTGGTAAATATGCTGAAATAGCATCGAAAACTTTCCCTCTTAGAAAAGTAAGATTATCAAAAAAATAATTATTTAACCAATAATTATTTTTTTTATTTAATTTTGTTTTTTGTATCCTAAGATGTTTCTTTATCTTTTTCAGATGTTTCTTTTGATTTCTCAGACTCTTTTTTAACTTCTTCTTTTTTTGTTTGTGATCCAGGTTTATTTTTTTTAGAAGCATCTTTTGTTTTTTTAGAAGCATCTTTTGTTTTTTTAGAAGCATCTTTCGTGGTTTTTGGTTTTTGCTTATTATTTTGATTATTTGTTTTTTTAACCGCAACGGCAACCTTAACTTTGGTTGCAGTTTTATAAACTTTGGTTGCACTTTTAGCTAAAGTTTTTTCAATAAATGAAATACCTTCTTCATCACTATAAATTCCGTTTTCTAAATCTCTAGCTGCTTTTTCCTTAGCTTTTTCCTTAGCTGTTTGGATTTCATCTAAGAATCCTGCACCGATAACTGCGCCTGGTATAGTGAAGATTCCAACTCCAACAAAAGCTAATATAATGACCATAGATTTCCCCATAACCGTTATCGGAACAATATCTCCATAACCTATTGTACAAATACTTATTACTGTAAAATAAAAAGCATCCCAATAATTATGTATTTTTGATTCTGCTTCACCAACTACCGCATTCACTTCCGCTCTATAAATAACAACTGAAAATAATAATGTAACTAAAATTAGAAATAAAAATACATATATTAAAATTTTTCTTTGTTTTTTGAAAATGTTTGTAAATATTCTAAAAGGAGGAACAACATTTAGTAATAGTAAAAACCTACCAAGTTGTAAAATAACTAGTGATGACATTACACGAATAACATCATTTATAACATCCCCTTCAATTAGGTTTGAAAAATATACTGAGAACAAAGCTAAAAAAGACGGCAATATTGAAAAAAACATTATTAATGATACGCCGGTAAAAGGAAAGAACAATAAAGGATATTTCGATTTTGTTCCAGCTCTAAAGCTATAAGTAATTCATCTAAAAAAATAATCAACAACGAAAATGCAAAACATTATTATATTTATTGTTAAAAATGCTGTGTGGTTAGTTGTTATTATCTCACCAGCAACAAGTGGTATGAAAGACATAGAAAGAGCAAATAAAATAAAAATAAGATATAATCATTTAATTTTATTTATTTTATTTGCTTTATCCTTCTTTAAATAAGTTTCATTATAATCACTTGTTACAATATAATTAAGAGATTTTATAAAATCTGTATCTCTTTTGAAAGGAGAAAGAATTTTCTTTATTGTTTTCATTTACAAATTTTTATTCTTATTATTTTCTAATTCCTAATTTAGTAATTAGAGATGAATAACTTTCATAATTATTTTCTTTTAAATAAACAAGATATTTTTTACGTTGTTCTATTTTTGCAATAAATCCCTTTTTAGAGTGTAAATCTTTTTTATTTTTTAAAAAATGAGGTTTTAAATTTTCAATATCTTCTGTCAAAATTGCTATTTGAACTTCCATTGATCCAGAGTTTTTATCTGATCCTCCGAATTCTTTAATTAATTCTAATTTTTTTTCTTTTGAAACCATAATTGATTTTCCTTTCATAAACACGATAAACCTAGCAAATATTTTTAACAATATAAACCAAGATTAACATTAATGTTATAAATAATTATATATTATTTATGTTGCAATGTATAAAAAAATTCTAAGCAATTTTTTTCATCTTCTTTAGTTATATTATCCATTCTTGAATTTACTATCATTCTTTCTTCATTAATAATCTGTATGTCAAAATTTCCGTTAATAATATCATCTTTATAATTAAGCAATTTTATTTTATTATCATTTTTCATTGATATATGTAATATGCCGTGATATCAATAGTCATCAATAGCAATTTTTACAAAATAAATCCCATTGTGAGGTTTTATTAAATTTTCGTATCATAAAATATTTGTATCTTCATATTTAATGCTTGGATTATATGGAAGTACCAAAAGTCTATTAATCAAATTCATTTCGCCTGTAGATATCATTTCAGTAATTCCAGATGATGAAATCTTAATATTATTTATTTTTTTTATTTCACATATAAAAGTATTTGAAAAATATGATTGTAGGTCATTTGCTCCTCACATTCTATCTTTTCCAAATCTAAAATCATTACCAACAACAAAATTCCCAATATTATATTTGTTTATCATGTGGTCAATGAATGTGTTCGCATCTAGTGTCTTGAAATCAAAATCAAATCTGATTAAAACTACAAAATCAAATCCGATGTTAGCTAAGTTTTGTAATCTGTTATTAATTGGTAAAATTTCTTTCTTATTCTCCATCTCAAATATGGTTATACCTATTTTATTTTCCGTCGATAAAGATTTAGCTTTATTTAATAACTCATTATGACCTATATGAAAAACATCAAATTCTCCTATGAGTAGTGTGGAATTTCCCTTCAAAATATCACTTTGCTTTTTGTTCTTGAAATCAAAGTTATAAATTTCCATATTAAATAATTCCTAATTCTTTCAACTTATAATAAGTTCCATATTCTTCAACATCTTTTGCAATATCATTTGCAACATCTTTCAATTCAACTATTCCATTAGCCATAGCAATTCCCATACCAACCATTTTTATCATTTGAATATCATTTTCTCCATCACCAAATGCAATTATTTCTTCTATATTAATTTTTAAATGTGCTGCAAGCTTTTCTATTGTTTTAGCTTTATTCAATCCCTTTTTAGAAACAAAGAACCCATTGCTTCAAAATGCTTGAACATCAAGCGATGAATTTGTTTTTTTGAAAAACTCTCTTGATAAATCTATAAGATTTTTATTTAGACAATTAATTGTTATTAAGTGAAAATTATTTATGCTTAATTCACTGGTATGTAATTCCAATGGTTTAAACTTTGAAGCAAAATCCTTTCAAAATCAATGGTCCTTAATTTGATCATATGAATAAACAAAAATATTATTGTTATCACTTAAAATTATATTATTTATTTCTTCAATATTTTTATCCAGTATCTCTTTTTTAAATAAAGTGAAATCAGTTAATGAAAGTTTTGTATTTCAAATATCTTTTTTCAGTTTTGTATCGTATATAAAAGATCCATTAGCACCTATAAAAAAATCTACATTATCTGTTAAGTGTAATTCACCTATAGATATATAATCTCTACCTGATGCAAGTGCAACTATATATCCCTTATCTTTTAGTTCTTGAAACATCAACTTTATTTTGTCATCAAAAAATAAAGAAGTTTCTTTATACTTCATTAATGTTCCATCAATATCAAAAATTATCATTTTATACATTACTTACCTCTAACTTATTGCCAAACATTTTTCTTTTTATTACGCAATTGTTTTTTATTTCAATGATACCAACAATATCATTTTTTAATTTAGAAATGACTCCATATTTATTATCATCTTCATTTATTATAGTTGGTTGGCCATTCATTAATTGTTTTAATGTGATATCGTTTAATTCAATAAAAGGTAAATCTATTAATGATTTAAAATTGATATTTGTATCATTTTTATCCAATCCATGAACCTTAGTTCTCTCTAGCTCCGACATGAATGCTCCTGAGCCTAACGCTTTGCCAATATCATGAATTAATGACCTTATATAAGTTCCACTTGAAACACTTACTTCAAATATCAATTTATTATCTTTGAAAGAAATAATATCCAAACTATATATTTCAACTGCAGAAGTTTTTAAAATCACTTCCTTATTTTCTCTTGCTAATTCATATGCTCTTTTTCCGTTAATTTTTTTTGCTGAAAATTTTGGTGGCATTTGATTCAATTTTCCTAAAAAAGAAGGGATAACATCTTTAATCATTTCTAAACTTATAATTTTGTCATATTGATTTACAATCTGACCTTCTACATCATAAGAATTAGTTTCAATATTTAAGGTAGCTTCTGCTATATATGTTTTATTTTTATTTGTAATGTATTCAATTAATTTTGTGTCATCATCAGTTGCAACTAAAAGTAAACCGGTGGCAATTGGATCTAGTGTGCCGGTGTGCCCTATTTTTTTAATATTATTTTCTCTTGCGAAATTAGATATCGCTTTAAAGCTTGATAGCCCTTTTTCTTTGTAAATTAATTTAAACATTATTTAAATTATATATTAATTCATTAAAACAACAAATAGTAAATAGTTTATTGATTAAAACAATTATCATCACAAATATTGATTGGAGTTTTTTGACAAATACTACAATCTTTATGATCAAATATATGATTATCGTCACCAACTATTCACATTTTAATATTTTTCTTACATTTTAAACATTTCATAATTTCTTTTCCTTTTGCTGATGTTTTAGTAGTTTCTAATTTTCCTCAAAGATTATTTTTTAAAAATAACATTATTTTTGGATATGTTATCATTTTTTCATCACGTCATCTTTGATCATTGATAAGTGTATTTCTTAAAGTCATTCAAATAATAACATATAAATAAACTAAACTATAGCATAATGTTGGAGTTCATGGGAAAGGTAATCCTTTTAAGAATACTCCAATTGCTCCATATTGTCCGAATTGACTTCAATCATGTGCGACTAATCCTGTAGCATTTTGTGTTATATTGAACTGAGTTACAATTATCATAATATATGCAAAATAACTTAAGGGAAATATTATGGTTCCCAATACTCCCTTTCAAGTGAACCCTTTTGAATTCATTAAAATTATTAAAGACATAACTACTGAAAAATAATGCATTGTAAAATATGCTTTATTTCCAAAAATAAAATCCAAATTACTTGTAACTGTATAAAGGTTGTTACTTGTTGTTCCAACCTCATCTCCAATAATTTGTCCAAAAATAGTGATACACCCTCCGAAAAATCCGTATGGAGCAATAACTTTTAAGATAACCATTTTTCTGTCAAATGTCAATAAGAAAGAATATGCCATTACTACAAATGGACATAAGTCGAGAAATAATGCTTTTGAAAAGCTGATACTGTGTCATCTCTCTTGAAGTAACAAGCCTGGATTATTTATACCATTTACATAGGAAGTACCGTTTATAAAATTCATTATATCTTCTTGATATCTAACGATTCAAAAATAAACAAAAAATATAATGCCCATTATTGCAAATAAATAATAATTATAAAATTTTTTATTTCATCTATTATTAGTTGCAAAAACAAAAATAATAGAAATAATAGTAAAAATACCTAAATATAATCCCATTAAATCTCCTAACTAATTATTAAAAATTATATATAATTTAAAGTATATTATTTAACATTATGTTGGTTAAAAATTTTGAAAGAAGAATTATGAAAATATTATTAAAAATTGAAGAGGATTTTGGTCATGGCAGTTTTGCTGCTAAATCATGAGGTGATGTCAAAAGGTGTCGTTACAATTTTGACTCAAAAGAAACTCTAAAATTACTTAATGTTGGAGATTATATTTTATTAGAAGAACATGATGATGGTAATAAATTAAATTGTACAAGTGATACATGTTTGCATAAAAGAGGATCTTGTTCATGTGAAGAAATCAAATGTTATGAAATGTCAATAACAAAAGCTATAAAAATTTCAGAAGAAGATGCTAAATTATATATTTTAAAATTTATTTAATTGAGAAGTGCAACAAAAATCAATAACTATTTATTTATATTCATAAGATTACACTCTTTTTTTGTGGTAAAATAATTATGTTAAAATGAGTTAAGTAAAATGCCGAAAATAATAAGTAAAAATAAAATTGCAAACTTTGATTATGAAATAATTGAAAAATATGTTTGTGGAATTTCTTTGGTTGGTTGAGAAGTCAAATCAATTAGAGCAAATAACGTAAATCTAAAAAATTCTTTTTGTTCATTTTTTAAAAATGAATTGCTAGTATCTAATTTACATATTTCAAAATATATGTTAGTAGAAGGCGATGAAACAAGAGCAAGAAAATTATTACTTCATAGAAGCGAACTAAATAAAATTTTAACAAAACAACAAAAATATAAATATGCAATAATTCCGCTAACTCTTATGTGAGATCATGGAAATATTAAATTAGAAATAGGTCTTGGAAAAGGTAGAAATAAGGCTGACAAGCGTTCTTATATCATTGAAAGAGACGCTAAAAAAAGATTGAAAAGCATTTTATTATAAAATATGGGGATGTAATGGATTCGACAAGTTTAAGGCTTGTTATTTTGCAGTAGTGTAGTAGACTATAAATACTAAGGCTCTTTACAAACGGAAAAGAACAAACAAACGAAGATTACTCTAACTTAGCGTTTTCTTCAAACCAATCAAATCTAGTATTTGCTTAATTTAGCGACTAGTTGTTATTATTGCTTTCCTTGGCTTTAATAATATCATTTTAGGATATGCGGGTTGATTTGATTAATGCCCAAAGAATTTTTAATCGACCTCTTGTAATTAATTTTTGTTTATTTCCAGATTAACAAGTTGTAAAATAGAAATATTCTAAACTGTAGACGAATAATTTTGTTTTATTTTTGGACCCGGGTTCGACTCCCGGCATCTCCACCATTTGATCTAATATATAGATCACCATATTACTATAAAACATCTCAAAAATTAGAGGTGTTTTATTTTTTTATTGTTTTGTTTATTCCCAACATTATCGATTCTATTGGAGCTCCACCATTAATTAATTTGTAATTTAAAAAACCAGTTTCAATCAATGACCCCTTACTAATATGAACGTTTTTATTTTCTTTTTGGAATTCTTTAGCCAATTCTAAAGGTTCTCCAAAATCACAAAAAATATAAAAATTTGTAAACTTATTACTTAAAACAACATCTTTATTCAAAGAATCTAAGATATCATTCTCAGTAGATTTATCGAGACCATAATTAAATATTCTTACATTATTATAATTAACTGGACACATAGAACAAAAATAATCTTTAATTGCAATAGAAAAACTTAAACTATTTGTTAATAATATAAAAGCATTCAAATTAGCCTCCTGTTTCGAAAAGTTGAACTTTATTTTGTAAAATTATACTAAATAATGTTAAAATTTTATTATTAAATTATTATAAGGAGCAGGGTAATGAATAAAAAATTATTTGCATTATTAATACCAACTATAATTTTACCATTATCAATTTTTTCTTGTTCTCAAGTTGCTAATAACGATATAATTGAAGCGAGAAAAGAAGTTCAAAGAATTGTAGACCTTAAACCAATTCCGACATTGAAAAGTAGTCCTATAACTCCTGATACAAATGGTGATATACAATTAGTAACAAGTTATTTGACTACAAATTCTTATAATAATCCTTTAAATGATTCTCCAAAATTGGGCGTAATAGCTACTGTAGAATGAATTGAATATCCAATAAATAATGCAAATGATTTAACAATTTGAATGAAAGTTGATTCAACCGAATTTTTTGGGGAAGACATATTTCAATATTATTCAATCAATATTTCAGATATTTTACCAAAACCTGCAACATTAATTCCAATAGTTGAAGCTAATCTTATAGATGCATTTTCGACATTAATTACTTCTAAACAAAGAGATTTTGAAAAGTTAATGAATGATGCAATTAATGGAGAAGGTGATTTTAGTAATTTGGATAAAATTGAACAAGCTAACTATGCAACCAGACTACCAGAATTATTAACATCAGAAAATATTGATAAATTTGTCTTTAATGGTCAACAAAGAAATATTCAAATGATATACTCAATTAGAAATAATTTAGAAACTCCTCAATTATCTGAGCTAATATTTACATTTCACTTGGGTGGAGAAACAAGCGAAATTAAAACTGGTGAAATTCAACTTAGAATTACAAGTATAGGAGCAAGATAATGAAATCAAAATACTTACTTCCTTTATCAATATCAATGATTGTAGCTCCGTCTATGGTTTTAATTTCGTGTTCCGATAATTCATTATCTGCCGAAGAAAAATTAATTCAACAAAATTTAATAACAAATATTGCTATTAATAAATTTGCACCCATTATTGAATTAACAACAAAAACAAAAGTTAATGAAATTAATTCGAACATAATAAACTTTAACAATATTCCTGAAGAATATAAAAATGCTTCATTTGAAATAACAAATTTTGAAATTCCAGAAGTCGGATCAAAGGATGCTGGGGTTAGAGTTAAGGTTTCCTCTAAGTCAGATAAAACAATTTTTGAAGAATACACTTTTAATATAAGTGATTCCATTAAAGATGCTTCGAATATTGACGCAATGACAAAAGAAGATTTTGATTTAATGGTTATTGAAAGATATCTGATTAAAAATAACCAAAATGTTGATGTTCCAAATAATATGGCAAATTTTCCAAACAGAATAATCAACATTGTTAATACAGAAATACAAAGCGGATTATTTGATATAACTGAAGCAAAACTAAAGGATTCAAAACCTATTCCTATAATTGATGATTCAACATTTAAACAAGAGTTTATGTCGAGAATTGAAAGTGCTATCAGTCAT
>CAJQGL010000068.1:0-23439 GCA_905477555.1 Coregonus lavaretus
CATCTGCAGAACCTAAATTTCCGTTCAATTGATCGATAATTGGTCCAAATAATAACAATGATTCTTCATCTAATAAATTCGTTTTTATAGATTCTATAACTTTGCTAAAATTTATTTGTGCAATTATTTCATTCAATCCGGTTTTAAACCCACTATTTGATATATTATCAATAATTATTGGTAATATATCTCCAGTTCCTATCACTTGATATCTTGGTCTTTCTAAATCATAAAAATTATTTCATATTTGTGTTATTGTATTATCAATATCTATAGACTCTATAACTTTTCTTAACCCAATAAAAACTTGTTTGGTATCTTTAACATATTCTAAAATAGAATTAATATCAAATGCGTTTCCGAAAATTTTTGTAAATATTATATTGATGACATTTATTTGTTCAGGAATATAATTTTCGTTGCTATTTTCAATTATTTTTGTCAACATTTCATCTAAAAGGTTATTTCAGTAAAGTTTTTCGCTATTTTGTGCCCCTTCAAAAAATACCCCGAATAATATTTTTTGTAATTTCCTGTTTTCAATTTGTGATGGGAACGATAAAACATCTGAAAAACCATTTTTTGAAAACGATGTTGTTACCGATTCAATTAATATTTTAAGGTTCGCCGGAGAAATTAATGGAGAAAGCACCTCTGTTAACGAAGTTATTAAATTTTCTTTAAAAACATTAAAGTTGTTTGATTCTTGTCAATTATCAATAATCCCAGCTTTTGGAACCATAATTTTAAATGGAATTGAATATTTGTTAGAATAGTTTTCATTTTGTTTTGCCCATCCATTTTCACCAACAATAATTTGTTTTTTATTATCTCTTGTTGTATTTGCAAAATTTAATCCTTTTTGTACAATGAAATTTTGTAAATCTTTTACTGTACCATTAAAGGTAATTGATTGTGTAGATACTCATATTTTTTTACCATTTTTTAATTCTTCTTTTAAAATATAAAATTTTCCTTGTTCTTCATTTAATTTTGGTTGTTGTTTTGTTAATCCAAAAATGTTTCCGGCAGCGTCGCGCATTCTTATTATTTTTGCGCCCTTCATTTTTGATGATATATTACTATTTGTGTTTACTGAATTATTATATGGAATATAATCATAGTCTTCAAATGTTATTATAGGATTTATGTAATTATTGTCTACTGACATACCATTAAAAATGAGATCTACTATTTTATAAATATAAGAAATTGGGACTTCATGGCTCTTAATATTGTCTTCTGAGCTAAGATCAAATAGCAATGACCTTTCATTGGTTTCGTTGTATAGTTTTCCTACGTTTTGTTTTATTAACGTTTGGTCATTTAATTCTATTTCTTGGTTTTTGTTTCCGCCATTAATAAAGTGATAAGTATTTGCAACTCCGTCATTAAAACCGGTCACTGTTAAGTTTTCTCTAAGTCCAATATTCTCTTGACCATTAACTAGTTCAAGAATTTTTTTGTATAAATTTTGGCTTGCTATTTGGCTTGCTCCATCATCTATTTTCTTTATTTTTTCGTTTTTTATATCTGTATTATTAAGTGCATTTTGAAGTTCTAAAGATGTATCACTGTTAACATTTGAAAGGATAACATCAACTATTGTTTGAGATATAAGCCCTGAAGATAATTCTATAGCTAGAATAGAGTTAGGTTTTAATATGTTGTTAGATGGAGCTCTAGGCCCATTTATCTTTGTCTTTTCTCTAAGAGTATAATTTAAATCTTGAGAGGATATTTTTTGAGATATGCGGATAGTTTCCTTAGAATCTAGGACTTCACCATCCTGGCCAACTATCTCAATAACTTGTGTTTTTTTTCAATATATTGCTTGTGAATAATATTTTTCAAGTTCGTTAGTAAGTGATGAGATATATTCTTTATAGTTTAAAGTTCACGATTTATTTTGTTCAGAATTTGGTAAATTAAAGTCATAATTAAGTTTGGTGTGGTATCTTTCATACTCTAAGCTTGTTTTTTCATTAACTATTCACTTTGTTGGTATTGTTATGTTTTCATTCAATACAAAGTATTCATTTACATCATTTTTATTAATGTCAGTTTCTATAGTTTTATTCAAATCTAATGAAAATCCTTCTGGAATGATATTTTTGCCTAGAGATACATTTAATCTCAACTTCTTGCTTCCTGTTGGTAAAGTTATATCAAAAACACCTTTTTGTGACAGTGATTTATTAACTGAGTATATTCCATTTCCATCATGCTTAAATCCTAATAATTTAGCCACATTATCTGCGTTAATAGTAATTAATATTCCTTGTTTTTCTCACGATGTCTTAAGTGTTTGTGATATTGAAGCTTCACGATTGCTTGCATTTATATAAATACTTCTAATGTTTGTTATTCTGTCATCAGTAGAGGAAAAAAAACCATCTTTTCCTGGAATAACATTTATTAATTCACCTAATGTAATGTTGTTACCAACATTATTTTTAAAATATTTTATTTTATCTGTTGATTTTAAGATGTAATTTTTAGGTATTGGTACTCCTGGTGATTTGTACATTTGAAACGGCGTTGGGGGAAATGACTTAGATAACACTAAATTTCCCTCACCTACAGAATTAATAATGTTATTTAACTGAAAAAAACGATATAAATCTTTTGTTTTAATATAATAATTGTTTGTTTCTGTAGTTATTTTTCCTAATAAAACAGAAATTTTAACATAAGTTTCTTTAGTGGCTGGATCAATTTCTAACTGTTCCGATGGAACTCTAATTGTTTTAACTGTGCCAGAAATCATACTGTCATCTCTAATATATTCTGTTTTTTCATTTTTTCCAGTAGGGGGAACATAGGTTTGTGAAGGTTTTTCACCTGTTGCATTTAAATCTGTTTGAACAGTTAAATCGTGAAGATTAGATACGTTTTTAAAATCATCAAATTGAGTCGTATAATTTGATTTTACATCATTTAATAAGGTAAATGCTCCTGAAGATAAGAAAGTTAAAACCGTTAAGCCAATTATTAACGATTTTGTTTTTGAAAGTGATTTTCAAATTTCTTTGAATAATTTTTTCATAAAACTCCTTAAGCATATTATTTAATACTTAATTTTATCATATAAATTATCTATTATTTATTAAAGACCACAACCTCGGTAAGCCAAAAGGAGTAGGATTTGTCTTTGAATATTTTAGTAAATAGTGTGTTTGTTTTGTGTTTTCGTTTGTTTTTATATCAACTTTTTTAATTAATGGATCTATTTTTAATTTGTTAATTATTCAATTTGAATCTTCTAATTCTTCATATATTTTTGGACCTTTTAAAAAAGAATATTGAGCATTAATAGCTCCTACTTTTGAAGAAATTTCTATTAAGTTTTTTAATGATGTTACTGCGCGAGCTGTTATTAAGTCAAATTCAATATCTTCAGAGCAGTCTTCAATTCTTTTATTGATAAATGATACATTTAAAGATAACGTATCTTTAACTAGTTCTAAAAAGTCAAGTCTTTTTTTGTTTGGTTCAGAAATAAATAAAGAAAAATTTTTCTTATAAATTAAAAATGGAATCGAAGGAAATCCAACACCAGCTCCAATGTCAAGCATATTTTTATCTTTTATATTTTCAAAAGATTCATTCATTAATAATATTGATTGATAAATTCCTTCACCCCATAGTGAATCGCCTTTAAATCCAGTTAAATTAAAAAGTTTATTTTTTGTTTCAATTAAATCAACATATGTTTCCAAATTTTTAAAAATTTCTTCATCTTTACCAATTAAATCAAATGTTCTTTCTTTAAAGGTCATTTTTCTCTTTTATTTTTTGATATATTTGTGATATTGATTTTGAATCTATATATGCTTTAATAACGTCTGAAATAAATGGTGCCAAAGAAATTATAACTAGTTTTTTTGATTTAATAGTGTGGACTTTCTCAATAGAATCAGATATTAAAACTTTGTCAATACATTCTAATTCATCAAATTTTTTGAAAGATTTAGTAAATAAACCATGAGTTGCTGCGATATATATTTTTTCTGCACCTTCTTTTTTTAACGCTTCTGCAGCTTTAATAATAGTGTTTCCTGTATCAATTATATCGTCAATAATTATTATATTTTTTCCTTTTACATTACCTAATATACCCATTATTTCACTAGTGTTTGGTCCGGTTCTTCTTTTATCAACAATTGCAATTCTAACTGTGTGAGATATTAACTCAGCTAAAACCCTAGCTCTAACAGCTCCACCATGATCTGGAGAAACAATTGAAAACTTCATATCGTCATTAGTCTTTAAATGGCTTGCTAAGCTGATAGATCACCTTAAGTCATCGACAGGTATATTAAAAAATCCTTGAATAGATGGATTATGTAAATCAACAGTAATTAATTTATTTACACCTGCAGTCTCAAAAATATTTGCCATTAGTCTTGCCCCTATTGGTTCTCTTTGTTTAGATTTCCTATCTTGTCTAGAATATCCATAATATGAATTTATAACAATTATTTCTCTTGCGCTTGCTCTTTTTACAGAATCAATAAATAATAAAGTTTCCATTATTGCTTCAGATGAAGATGTGTTACAAATTATAAAAACGTGTGAATTACGAACTGTTTCTGCTGAATGTATTATTATTTCCCCATCAGAAAAAGTTGTTTTTTGTATTTCAGATAATTTTATTTTAGATATTTCTGAAACTTTTTTCGCTAATACTTCCGAATTGGTCATCCCAAATAATTTAATGTTGTTCATTTTTTCCTTTATTTTTGTTTTTTAAATTTAAATATAAAAAAAGTAAACTAAAGTTTACTCAAATAATATTGTTTTTCTTTTTGCTTCTGTTTTTTCTTGGTATTCGTTGTGACCTTCAAAAGCTTCTTCTCAGTCACTTAATAAAAATGATTTAAAATCATTCAAAAATGTTCTTTCTATAAATCTTATTGTTTGTTTTTTTTCTAATTCTATATCTTCAGCTAAAATTTGCGCTCCAAATAATTCTATTAAAGTTAAAACTGTATCTGTGTAAAACAATTCTAATTTGATCAATAAATTATATTTAACATAAATATTAAATCAGTTTTCAAAATTCTCATTAGTGTTTTTAAGAATTCTATCGAACGAATCTTTTGAACGTAATTGGCTTCTATAGTAAATAGCAAAAAATGCTGTTTGTTTTATGCTGGCTGTTCTTGAATCGTGAAATACTTTTTCAGCATTAGTTAAAATACCTTTTAAAAATATTGATCCTTCTGCATTGTCAATAATTTTTGTAAAAAACTTTTTATTAACAAACCTGTCACGTAAGTCTCTAATTTCAGCAATTGATATGTTTGAACGTCCATTGAAATCAAGAAGTATTGTTTCCTTAGTTTTTGCTGCATCTTCCACTAAAACTTTAATATTAGCAACATCAATAATTGATGTATCTATTCTTTTTTTATCTATTGACATAAATCTCCTTAAATATAATAAAACTAAATATTTTATTTAATTATAATCATAAAAATGCTTTTTATTTTTATTTTGCTAAATTTTTAATTTTCTAAGAGTAAAAATAATTCTTGGTATTGTAATAAACTCAGTGATTGGGGTCTAGAATCTTCCGCAAGTTTGTGGTTTTCAAAAAAGTTTTTAACTTTGTTTATGTCAAAATTTTCGTGTGGTTTTAAATTATTAATTAGTGTTTTCCTTCTCATTGAAAAACAATTTTTGACAAATAATAAAAATTCTTTATTATTTGGTAAATGAGTCTCTTTTTTCATAACTAAATGAATTATAGATGATGTCACTTTTGGTGCTGGATAAAATGCTTTTGGTGCAATATCAAATAATTTTGTAATACTCGCAAAATTTGATGAACTAACTGAAAGTTTTCCATAGTTAGTAGTCCCAGGCTTTGCACTCATTCTTTCTGCAACCTCTTTTTGAACCATTAATATTACATTGTCAAAATTTTTATAATTATCAAATATTTTAAAAAGTATTGGAGTTGTTATATTATAAGGAATATTAGCGATGATAGAATATCCTTTATAAATTGAAAGATCTATTTTTAAAAAGTCATCATTTATGAGGAAGAAGTTTTCTGAAGTTATTTCTTCCTTTAAATAATCTGATAGATTAAAGTCGATTTCAAAAGCAACTAATTTTTTTGCTTTTTCTAGAATTAGTTTTGTAAGAGCTCCTTTTCCAGGACCTATTTCTATTATCTTTTTATCTGTGATATCAATAGAGGAAACAATTTTCTTTAATATAGTTTCGTCTTGTAAGAAGTTTTGGCCAAATCTTTTAATTGCATACTTTTTATTCATTTGTTTCCTTTTTAAAATTAAAAATAATATCAATATTTTTATTTACTTGTTCATTAAGAGATTCTACACTTATACCTTTTAATTCTGCTATTTTGTTTGCAACATAAATAGAATAGTGAGGTAAATTCTGCTTTCCTCTAAAAGGAACTGGTGTTAAGTATGGTGTATCAGTTTCATAAAAAATTCTATTTATTGGTGTAAGAATAACTGCTTCGCGTGCTTCGGAAGCGTTTTTAAATGTTATAACACCAGAGAATGAAAGATAAGCATCAATTGATAAAAATTTTTCCACTCATTCTGGACCAGAAGAATACGAATGTATTATTATTTTTAATTTTGGATTTTTTACTTTGTATTCTTTTAAAATATCAAACGTTTCTTTTGTTGCATCTCTTGTGTGAATAATTATTGGCAAATCAAACTTTATACTTAAATCTATTTGAAATCTAAAAAAATATTCTTGATCTTTTTTAGATGGGGAATTGTCATAATGAAAATCTAACCCAATTTCTCCAATCCCTACAACTGAATCAATTAATAACTTTTCAAGGTCTAATAAATCTTTTTTATTAAAAGCATTATTGGGATGTATTCCAATTATAGGAAATGCTTCTTTATGTTTTGAACAAATGTTAATAACCTCTTGAGATTCAAGTAAAGACGTTCCAACAACAAACATTCTTCCAATACCTTTGGCAACAGACTCTTCTATAATTTGGTCGGGAAATTCAAAATATTCTTTAAGTGGATGGCAATGTAAGTCAATATATTTTTTCATATTATTTCCCCAAGCAAAAATTAGCAAAAATACTATCTAATAAATCTTCTTTATTTACTTCTCCAACAATCGATTTAATATTTTCTCAACAAGCGGTGATATCAACAATAACGACATCAAATCCAAAATTTTCATCTATTGCTTTTTTGGCATCAGATAAACATATTTGAGCTTTTTTTAATAAAGCTGTCTGTCTGTTATTAAAAAATAAAGATGACTCTAAGTCCGTCTTTTTAAAGTGTTTTTCAAAAGCTTTTTCTAACATTTTAAGGTTATTGTTTTTTGCAGAAATCATTATTTTATTTGTATCGATGTCACTTTGTTTTATTAAGTCTGATTTATTAAAAATTTTGAAATAAAATTTATTTTTTGATTTTTCTTCTATTTCTTTATCAACAGAAGACTCTTCATTATTTATGTCAATCACATGTAAAATGATTGATGAATTTTCGATTTCATTAAACGATTTTTCAATACCTAATTTTTCAATTACGTTATTGGTTTTTCTAATTCCGGCTGTATCTTTTAATTTCAATATAACGTTGTTAAATACTATTTCCCCTTCAACCACATCTCTTGTTGTTCCAGGAATATCTGTAATAATTGATTTTTCTTCATTCAATAAAGCGTTCATTAAGGCGCTTTTACCAACATTTGGCAATCCTACAATCGCTATTGATTGAGGAATAAAAAATATTTGGTTTTCTTCTGAAACTTTTATTATTTTTTTTATTTTTACATTCAATTCATCTATTAAAGATAATAATTTTTCTTGATTCATTTTTTCAACATCATCATATTCAGGATAATCAATATTGACTTCACATATCCCAATAATATTTTCAATTTTTTTAATAATTTCTATAATTAAATTTGAAGAGTTATTGTTAAATTTTTGAACAGCTATTTTTGTTTGTATGTTAGTTTTAGCATGAATTAAATCATTTATTGCTTCAGCTTTAATCAAATCAATTTTTCCATTTAAAAAGGCTCTTCTTGAAAATTCACCAGGAGTAGCATATCTTGCACCCATAGCTACAATCAATTCTAAAATAGAATTTGTTATTATTATTCCTCCATGCGCGTTTATTTCAATTGTGTCCTCGCCTACAAAATTGTTTGTACCTTTAAAAAAATTTACAAGCACTTCATCTAACTTATTTTTATTTTCGTCCACAATATATCCAAAAGAAATTGTTTTATCAGTACCTATTTTTCCGGTGAATATTTTCGAAATAATAGAAAAAGCTTCAGGGCCACTTATTCTAATTATTGATATGGCTTGGTTTATATTGCCCGAAGCTATTGCAACTATTGTGTCAAACATTATTAATATTATATATTTTTTAGTTTATACTTATTAATAAATATATAATTTTTATATAACAATAAAAGAGGATGTATGTCATTAAAAGCAGGAATAGTTGGGCTACCAAATGTGGGTAAGAGTACATTGTTTTCAGGTTTAACAAAAATGAAGGTTGAATCAGCAAATTATGCTTTCACAACAATTGACCCAAACATAAGCGTTGTAGAGCTTAACGATAAAAGAATAAATATACTATCTAATATGGTAAAAACAAAAAAAGAAGTTAAGGCAACTTTTGAATTTGTAGATATTGCCGGTCTAGTAGAGGGTGCTTCAAAAGGTGAAGGATTGGGAAATAAATTTTTATCTAATATAAGAGAAGTTGATTTAATTGTTCATGTTGTAAGGTGCTTTGAAAATAGCGATGTTTTACATGTTTCTAGTTCAATAAATTCTGTAAGAGATTTTGATATTATAAACTTAGAATTATTATTAGCTGATTTGCAAGTAATATCAAATATTAAATCTCGAATTGCAAAAAAAGCAATCAATACAGGAGATAAGAATCTTTTAAAAGAAATGGAAGTTATTACAAAACTTCTTGATGCATTTGAAAAAAATATTCCTGCTAGAGATATAGGATTAAATGAAGAAGAATTAAAGATTATTAAACACTATCAATTATTAACAATGAAACCGATGTTAATAGTTGGAAATGTAGGGTCTGCTTTTGCTTCTAATCCAATTGAAGAAAAAGAATTTAAAAAACTTTCTGATTTTGTTGAAAACAAAAAAATGCAGATAATCGGTTTGTCTGTAGAAATAGAATCAGAAATAGCTATTTTAGATGAAGAAAGCAAGGAAATGTTTTTGGAAGAATATAACTTAAAGTCATCAGGGCTTGATATGCTAATTTCTTCATCATTTAAATGACTTAATCTGTGTACCTATTTTACAGTTGGGGTTGAAGAAACAAGGGCTTGAGTTTTTGAAAAAGGAATGACTGCTCCTCAATGTGCAGGAATTATTCATACCGACTTTGAAACAAAATTTATTAGAGCTGAAGTTATTGAATATGATGATTTTATAAATTTTAATGGTGAAAAAGGCGCTAAAGAAAATGGTAAGATGAGGCTTGAGGGTAAATCATATATTTTAAAAGATGGCGATATTTGTAATTTTAGAATTAATAAATAATATTAATTCATTAAAAGTTAAGTGGTTTACTTATGTTTAATTAAATATGATTTTAATTTCTTTTTTCTAACACTATTAATGATTCAATATGTTTAGTTTGAGGAAACATATCATATGCTCTATTAAAAATAATTTTGTAATGTCTTTTTAGTTTTGCAAAGTTTGCTGCTTGAGTTCCAGGATTACATGACAAATAAATTATTCTTTCTGGCTTAAATTTTAAAATTAATGATTTTATCGCTTTTGCACTTACACCCTCTCTAGGAGGATCTATTATAAAGGTATTAAAATGACTGTTATTTTTTTTCAAAAATATTTCAACATCAGCCTTTATAAATCTAACATTTTTAATCTGATTTTGAACAATGTTGTCAACGGCGTTTTTATAAGAGTCTTTGTTATCTTCAACAGCTACAACTGATTCTGATATATCACTAACATAGATGGCAATAACCCCTATTCCTGAATATAAATCAAGTGTCTTACCATTTTCTATTACATATTTTTTAATGTCTTTATATGCTTCTTGAGCGACTTCTTTGTTTATTTGATAGAAAGATCCAATACCCACATTAAACTTTAGTCCGAACATTGAGTCTGTAGTCATTAATCCTGATTTTTTATTACCAACAATTAATGTATCAAGTTGTCTGTAAATAATTTCTCCACTTAAGTTTTCATCATGTTCTATACTTGACAACATATAATTATCAATTTTTATCTTCTCTTTTGTGTTTTTAGCATAAAAAAATCCATCATGTAACGTTATTTTATTTCGATAGTAAAACTCTTTTTCTCCTGTAAATATTTCTAAATTTTCTAAATCAGTTTTAGCTATTTGTTTAAAATCATTAATTATTCTTTCATTTTTAAATATTAATTGTTCTTCTTGATTCATATGAATTAGATCATATCCTCCAATAGAGCTAGCGTCGTCGTATTGTTCTGTTCTCCTGTTTTTTGATGGAACGATGACTTTGACAATTTCACCTATAGAATACTTTTCTTTTTCTTCTATAATGTTGATTTCAACTTCTTCTCCTCTGATTGCACCAAATATATAAATTGGTTTATTTTCATGAAAAGCGACACCTTCTCCGTTTTGATTATATTTTTCTATTGTTAATTTCATTGTTGTTCCCTATATTAAAAAAAATTAATATTTTCTTTAATTATATTTTATAATTTAAAAAAATGTTAAATTAAGGGATTAGTATAATGGTAGTGCTGTGGATTCCAAACCCACATGTGGGGGTTCGATTCCTCTATCCCTTGCCATTTCTTGAAAAAGACCATAAATTAAAATAATAAACCATACAAAATATTGAATAATATTTGATTATTTTTTGTGGAGGTATTTTCAATATATTTTTCTAATGAATTCCCTAAATAATAAAATGATTTTAAAAGAGAGAGTTCTGTTTTGTGAGAACTATGTTGTTTACACAAGACTCCGCCTTGGTTAATATCAAAAGAAAATAAATGTTGGTTTGAAGAACAAATTGCACAAAAAGTAAACAATAAACCTTCTCCTTGATAATCTAAAACTTTAGAAAGTAAAAATGTTGTTTGTTTATAAAAATTAATACTGTCAAAATCGGCTAGCATTAATGAATAACAATCAAAAAAATCATTATTATTATTGCTATTTATTTTTTTTAATATTTGAACTATTAAATTAATTTTTTTAGAATTATTTTTTGTTATTAAGGGTAGTTCTTGTATTAAAATTGCTTTCTTCAATAAAAAAGAATTTTCAGTTGAGTATTTATTAAAAATCTCAAAATCTACCATTGCACCAAGGGGAATATTTATTCTATTTTTGCTTTCAATTTTTTTAACACCTTTTGCATAAATATATATCAATGACTCTGCCGTTAAAACAGTTAGCATTTCATCATTTTCAGAATAGGAATTTTTCTTAGCAATTATTCCTTTAACTATTTTTGTTTCCATTTTTCAATTATATTTAATATAATTAAAAAATGAGCAACTCTTCGAAACAAAATAATAACAATACACCATTAAATGTTTTATATATATCAAACAAGGGGACTGATAAAGACAAAATTAACAAATTATTTGAAGAAGCTAAATTATATCTAAATATTTGTTGGAAATTTTTAGATGTTGAAACTAAAGCTGACCTTAATGACTTAGAAACTCCTGACGTTATGTTTATTGATTTTCAAAATGGTTATAAAAAGATATTTAATTGAGAGTTGTATGACGTTAATCACAAAATAAATAAAAGATATTTACAGGTTATGATTTTAAATGAATTTACAACAGAAGATCATTGAGCTTTAAAGTTTGGATCTGATGATATCATTTATAAAGCTGATGGTTATGACTTTTTAAAATGGAAAATAATTGCTATCTTTAGGAGAATGTGAGATTCACACAGCAAGAAAACAACAATAATCCACAAAGGGTTAATAATTGATAATAATAAAAATAACTTTATGATGAATCAAAACAAAATTCATTTAACTAAAAAAGAATTTCAATTAATGTCATTGTTAATGTCACAAATAGGTGTTGGATATATTACTAAAAGAAAGATTTTTAATTTATTGTGAGGTGACACTGGCGAAGACTATACTAGAGTTGTTGATCAATTGATTTTTAAAATCAAAAAAAAGATTGGAAAAGAAGTCTTTGAAATTAATAAAAGTGGAATAAAAATTATATAATTAATTTATTATGGATGATAAATTATATATTACTGGAAAAATAAACAAGGTTACAAAAAGCTTTTTCTCTATAATAACTAAAGATAAAAAACAAGGAATAGTACACGTTAGTGATATTTCTGATTATTATGTTTCTGATGTAAGCAAATTATTTAGTGTTGGGGAAAACTTAGAATTAATTATTAAATATAATAAAGATAATGTTTATATTTGTGATTTTAAGTATGGGCGAGCTGATTTTTTAAATTTTCCGTTCGAATATAAAATTGTTGAGACTAAAAATGAATTTAGTGGTTTATACAAACATAATGATGAAAAGGTATTGAAATGAAAAAAATAAAACTTAACATTAGTAGGGCGATTGATGTCACAAATATAATGAAATATAAGGACAAAGTAAAAGAAATACATGATCGTATGGAAAAATATGAGTCTTTAGGAAATGAATTTCTTGGGTGAAAAGATCTTCCAAACAACATAAACGTTGATGATATTAAAAAAATGGAAAGCGTTGCTAACAAATTACATAAAAGCGGAGTTGAAGTATTGGTTGTAATAGGTATTGGTGGATCATATTTAGGTGTTAGAGCAGGTATAGATTATGTACTTGGAAACTTTCCAACTAACAGAGAGAAAAAACTAGATATTATTTTCGCTGGTGAATCTCTTTCCTCAACAGATCTTGCTCAAAAATTAAGATATGTTGAAAATAAAAAATTTGCGATAAATGTTATTTCTAAGTCGGGGACAACCACCGAGCCCGCTATCGCCTTTAGAATGTTCAAAAAAATGCTTGAAGATAAGATTGGTAAAAATAATGCAAAAGATTTTATTATCGCTACCACAGACGCAAATAAAGGGTCTTTGTTTGAGTTGTCAGAACAAGAAGGGTATACAAAATTTGTGATTCCCGATAATATCGGTGGAAGATTTTCAGTATTGACTCCTGTGGGATTGTTCCCTTTTGCTTGTATAGGTTTAAATATTAAAAAAATGTTAAGCGGTTCGAAAAGCGCTAGTGAGGATTTTTCAATAGATTCTTTAGAAGATAATTTAGCATATCAATATGCAGTAACTAGGTTTATTTTATGAAAAGAAAAAGGCTTTGTTTCTGAAATGATAGTTTCTTATGAACCAAATGTTAATTATTTTCTAGAATGATGAAAGCAACTTTTCGGTGAATCTGAAGGTAAATTAAACAAAGGATTATTGCCACATAGCGCTATTTTTTCAACTGATCTTCATTCGTTGGGTCAATTTATACAAGAAGGATCTAAGATTTTATTTGAAACAGTAATTACAGTTAAAAAACCAATTATAGATATTGAAATAGTAGAAGATAAAGATGATTTGGACAATTTAAACTATTTAATTGATAAAAGTGTTCATGAAATTAATAATGTTGCTTTTCAAGCGACAATGGATGCTCACTCATCTGTTGGTCAAGTTCCTAATATTCATATAGAGTTGCTTGATTTAAGTGAAGAATCTTTTGGAGCAATAGTAATATTTTTTGAGAGAGCTGTAGCAATGAGCGCTTATTTAATGGAAGTAAATCCTTTTAACCAACCTGGGGTAGAGGTTTACAAAACAAATATGTTCAGAATATTGAAAAAACCTTAGTAATTTTAATATATAATAAACATGCCATTGAAATAGCAACCTTGTAAATTGGTCAGGACAGAAATGTAGCATCCATATCGAGAAGTGTTATGTTCAATGGTTTTGTTTTCAACAAACAAAACCATTGAGTTATCCACACTAAAAACATGTAAAACGTCTTTGTTTTAAAAGGTTTGCTATAGTTGCACACAAAACACACACACATTATTATTAAAAATCAAAAAAGAAAGAGAACAATTATTATGAAAATACAGATAGATTCGAAACAAATTATTAATGACTTAGAAGATGTAAGTAAATGTATAAATAGCAATAATATATTTTTACCGTTAAGAAGTTTATTTATAGAAGTTGTTGAAGATAGAATAATGATCACTGGATCAGATGGAAATTTATCGATAATAAAAACAATAACAGCCGATACAAAAAAACTTATTATTAATGAAATAGGAAATATATTGGTTCCTTCTTTATTATTTAATAACATAATTAAAAAATGCGACGGTTTAATTGAGATTACTTCAGAGAGAAATATTCTTGTCATTAAGAGTGGGAATAATAAATATGAAATTAACTTATCTGATATTTCTGAGTACCCAGCTATTGATTTCACATTACAAGGAGTAAGATTATCGATTAATTCGAGAGAGTTCAGAGAAGCAGCTAAGAACGTGCTATTTGCAGCAGCGACAACTGATGTTGATGTTATATTTAGCGGAGTTAATATTGATTATAGTAATAATGTAATGAAATTGATTGCTACCGACTCATATAGAGTTGCTTATCAAGAAATAGAGGTTAAAGATGCAAGGAACCTTAATTTTAACGTATCTTTGTTTGCTAAAAATTTAAAAGAATTTATTCCTAGTGAAAAATTTGTTGATGGAGACGTTGAAATATATGTTAGTGATCATAAAATAAATCTTATTTATAATAGCACAATAATTCAATCAAAATTAATTGATGCACCATATAAAGATGTATCTAAAATATTTCCAGAAGGATTCTCAAAAACATTGACTATTGATAAAAAAGAATTAAATGACGCTATTGATAAAGCTGTAGTGATTTCATCAGATTCATTTAATAGGTTGAGGTTTGAAATTAATCAAAAAGAAATAAAAATTATTTCTGTAAAAGAAGAAATCGGAAATTCTAGCGTTGTTATAAAAACAAATAATTTTGTTGGTGATGATTTAGTTATAACTATAAATCATAAATTTTTAAAAGATGCCTTATCAGTATTTAGTGGCGAGGTTCAATTGAAGATGAATGAAAGTATCGATAGATTTGTTATTATTGGTAAATCAAACCCTAAGAATAAACAGTTAATTGCACCACAAAGAAGTTATTAATATGAAAGTAGAAATAAATGGGCAATTTATTAAGTTAGGCCAATTGATAAAAAAACTTAATTTAATAGACACAGGCGGACAAGTAAAAGATTTTATACAAAATAACTTTATAAAAGTAAATAACGAAATCCCAAAAGGAAGAAGTACAAAAGTTTTTGCAGGATCTACTGTTTGAATTGATGATGAAGTTTATAAAATAGTTGGTATTGAAGAATAAAGTTTTTATACCTGTAAAATCAAAAAAACAAAACAAAACATTACTTGAAAAATTAAGATAATTATAACCTTATTAAATATGTGATAATTTTCTATCTAACCAAAAAGATCAATAGGATATTTCGTTTTGTTTTTTAGTTGGCTGACGATTAATATCACTATCAAAAAAACCACAATAAAATTTTGAATTATTTTTAATTTTAGTATATTATTGATTAGATAAATATTTATTTATATTTTGTTATCTAATTGAAAATAGAAGCGACACTAAGGAGTTATATAATGACAGAACAATACTTATTAAAAATTGAGAAACAACAAGAAATTTATGAAACGTTATTTTACCAAACTAAATTCCGTACAGGTGATGAAATGTTTTGATATAAAGATATAATTGAACGTGGAAGAAAAGAACTTGAAAAAATGTGAGAAGAACTTACTTTTTATAAACATAGACTTACTAATAAACAAGTCTTAGATAGATCTTTAACTACCGAAGAAGTTACTGACATTTTAGTTGTTGGAATTTCTGACAACTATATGGAATTAGAAATAATGAACTTTTTATCAGAAGCTCTTTCTGAAGATAGCGAGTTATTTGGGAATGACTTTTTAGATATTTGTGAATTTGCCGGAGCTATAGTTAATAAAGATGTAGACACAACTTTGGACATTTTAATATATGTAAAACAACCAGGAAGAGAAGTTGAAGAAAAAATAATTTCTGTTACAGGATTTAAAAAACCAATTCAGAAAAATTCTTTAGAAGAACCAACCTATATTGAACTTCCAGAACAAGATGTTTGATTGTTATAAAAAATAAAATCATTTTTTTCTTTTATTTAAAAGTGGTAAAATAATATGCATGAAGAATTTATTAATAAAATCAACAATTTTTTTATCACCCGTTATTCCTGCTGTTATTTTTACTTCATGTTCTAGTGAAAATATAGAAACCCCTAAGTTTCCATATATAAAGTTAAATATAACAAATATAATTGGAGAGGTTACACAAGCAACAGTTGATGAAGTAATTAAAAAAATTGATGAAAATATTTTATCACAAGCAAACATACCTAATTTAAGTAAAGTGTTTACAGGTATTAATGTTGAAAACTTTGATAAATTTACTATATCAACAACCAACAATGAAATAACACTAACTGCCAAAGACAATTATACTTTTAGTTTTGATGCCAACGAGCAAGAATCATCAATTAAATCACAAATAGTAATAGATTTAAAAATACAACTGTCTTCAGGGAACATTGAGATAAAAGACATGGAAGAATCTGTAAAATTATTATCAGAAGCAGGAGATGACGATAATAAAAAAATACAAGCATTAAATATAGTTTTTGAAAATGTAAACATATTAAATTTATCTCACTTTACGTGAGAAATAAAAAATGAAAAAGAAGATGAATTGTTCAATATACCAACAATTATATTAAAAGCAAACAAAGGGTTTATTTTTATAAATAAAAAAACTCTAATGTCACAAGTTAAAAACTCCGACCATAAACACATATAACAAAATATTGATTTTTTATTATATAATAATACTAAATGAACTTACCAATAATCAAAGAGCTAGACAGAATTTCGAAAGAGTTTTCTTGAGAAAATTTAATGTTTTCAATCACTAAACCAAAAAATTCTGATTTTGGAGATTTTTCATCTAACATTGCATTGATTGCTTCAAAAGTAATGAAGACGAGTCCGATGGAAGTGGCAAAATTAATTGTTGAAAAGTTTGATAAAAAATTAGCATTTGTAAGCAAGATAGATATAGTTGCACCTGGGTTCATAAATTTTTATTTGGTAGATGAATATTATTCTAATATAATTCAAACAATAATCAAACAAAATATAAATTATGGGAAAGATAAATCAAATCGTCATTATAATTTAGAGTTTGTTTCAGCAAACCCAACAGGGTTTTTACATGTCGCTCACGCAAGAGGAGCTGCACTTGGTGATTCTCTTGCAAATATTTTAAATCACGTTGGAATAAAGGTTACAAGAGAGTACTATATAAATGACGCCGGATCTCAAATAGATATGTTAGCAAAGGCGTGTTTTTTTAGGTATCAAGAACTATTAATTTCAGAAGATGAAAAATTAAGTGATTCGCAAAAAGAAGTTAGTTTGCAAGAATGAAAATTGCCTGAAGAGAGTTATCACGGTCAAGATATCATTTGATGTGCTGAACAAATAAAGGCAAAAATAAAGAGCACTTGAAGAGAAAAAAAATATGAAGACATTGAAGAGGAAGTGAAAAAAACGGCCATTGAAATTATGCTTGATAGAATTAAACAAGACATGGAAACTATGCATGTAAAGTTCGATATATATTTTTCAGAAAAAAGCCTTTATGAAAAAAATATTATCCCTGATAAATTAAAAGGAATAAAAGGCGTTATTGTAAAAGACGGAGCGACATGATTAAATACTGAAAAATATGGAGATGATAAAGATAGAGTTTTAATTAAAAGCGACGGGAAATATACTTATTTTCTTCCAGATATTATTTATCATAATATCAAGATTACCAGAGATAAAAATATTGAAAAATTAATTAATATTTGAGGAGCTGATCATTCAGGTTATATAAAGAGAATGGAAATAGCTATGGATCTTATGGGACATAAGGAAAAACTAGAAGTTATTGTTTTACAATTAGTAAAGTTATTGAAAAATGGACAAGAACTAAAAATGTCTAAAAGAAAAGGAACCTCTCTTTATTTATCAGAACTAATTAATGAGGTGGGCGTAGACACAGCAAGATTTTTCTTAGTAAATAGATCTCAAAATTCTCAAATTGATTTTGACTTGGATCTTGCAAGTATGAAAACCAATGATAACCCAGTATTTATTGTTCAATATGCATTTGCAAGAACACATCAACTATTAGAAAAATCAGAAATAAAAACCTATGATAAATTTTCTTACACAGAATTAAAAGAAAGAGAATTAATAGGTATCTTAGAACAGTTTCCAAGTTTGTTAAAACAAATATCTGAAAATAATAAAGTTCATTTATTACCTCAATATCTAATAAATTTAGCAAAAGAATTTAACTCTTTTTACTCAAATAGTAAAATTATAGGTAAAATTAATGAAGGAGAATTATTATCTTTAGTTAAAGCTTGTGGTATAGTATTAAAGTTAGGATTAAACCTATTAGGAGTTTCTGCTCCAGAAAGAATGTAGACATGGAAAAACATATAACAATATTAAATACAATTAATCAATTATTTAACTTAGAAGAAAATGAAGGTAGACTTTTCACTTTTGATGAAATTTATAAAACGGTGGAGTCAAGTCTTGAAGCTAAATGAATAGAAAAAAATTCAAAAGGAATAAACAAAGCAACATTATTAGAAAATAAAACAGGAGAAGTATATAAACTGTTAACTCTTGATGGTAGATTTATAAGACACGAAGACGGAACTTGATCAAAAAGAAAGATAAATGAGGCTTTTTAAACCTTTATTTTTTAGATATTTACTTAGACAACAATTAATTACATTCGTTGTTGCTTTTATTGTGTGCGTGGCCACAAACGTAACAATTATAATTGCCTCTCAAGGCGAGAGAAGTTTGGTTATGAGAATCATATTATTAATTATTATAATTAGTGTTTGATTTTTCCCAATTTATTTAGGCGTGATTATAACAATAACATACTTGTCCTTCAAAAAAGAATTAAAAAAAGTTAGTGATGAAAACGAAAAAGCATTATTTGCAAGAATGAACAATAAATTGGTGAGAGAACTAGTTGTTAAGAACGGAATTAAAATAAGTATTTTCACAGATAAGAAAACTGATTTCGAAAGATTTAATGAAGTTATTAATCTTGAGTTAAAATTTCAAAGAAAAAATTTAGAATTATTAAATATAATTAAATAATGATTAATACAAAATATACTATATCAGAAGAAGGTGTGCCAACAATTGTTAAAACAATTTTAGACAACATAAAAGATCACAAATTGATTTTACTAAACGGCGAAATCGGTGCTGGAAAAACTTTTTTTGTAAAAGAGTTAGCAAAACAATTAGGTGAAAAAAGCATTGTTAGTTCTCCATCTTTTCAAATAATGAATGTTTATGATACTTTCGTTCATATTGATGCCTATAATTTACAAAGCGGATTAGAACAATATTATGATTTTTTTGAAAATAAATTAGTGATAATTGAGTGAGCAAATAATTTAAAAATAAATTTTAAAGAATATATAGAAATAAATATTAGTTATTTGGATATTGACAAAAGATTATATGAAATAAAAGAGGTAAAATAATGAATATATTTTTAGACACAACACAATCAAATTTTGTCGCCTGTTTATTTGATGAAAACTATAACATAAAAAAACAATCAATAATTTTAACTATGCATAAAGTTGAAGAAATTACAAATTTCTTTAATAAGCTATTAATTGAAAATAAAGTAAAGATAAATGAAATAAAAAATTTTTATATTAATATTGGACCAGGATCATTTACCGGATCTAGAGTTGCACTTGTTTACGTTAGAACAATTGCTCAAATAACTAATGCAAAAATTTTTACAACGAACTCTTTTGAATTATTAGAATCGCTTGATAGTGATGTTTTATATATATCTGCAAACAAAAATCATTCTTTCAAAATTGATGTTAAAGACATTAAAGATATTTCAAAAACAAAGCTTATAAATAAATCAAGTGAAGAAAAAGAAGTTAACTATCAAGTTTTTTTATCGTACTTCAAAGATAAATTAAATTTATTTCATGAGGCAGCCGATATTTTAAATATCAAACCGGAATATGGGTCAATGCCACAAATAGGAAGTGAAAAATAATGATTTATTTAGGTATTGAGTCAAGTCATGACGACACAGCGATTGGTATTGTTGAAAATGGAGTAATTCTTTTAAATTTAAAAATAAGTCAAATAAACGTTCATAAAATATATGGCGGAACTATTCCAGAGATAGCATCACGAGAACACACTTATAATTTTGCAATATTATTAAAAGAACTAAAAAGTAAATTTGATTTATCTAAAATAGATTATATTGCTTATACAGAAAAACCAGGATTAATAGGATCTCTTCAAATTGGTTATTTATTTGCACATGCATTATCAATTTCATTAAATAAAGAATTAATACCAATCAACCATCTTGAAGGACATATATATTCGGTATTATTAAGAGAACAAAAATCAAAGCCTAAAGAAATAATATATCCTGCACTTTCTTTAGTTGTTTCAGGTGGGCACACAACCTTGTTTTTACATAAGACTGATATTATGTTTGAAATAGTTGGAGAAACACTAGATGATGCCTTAGGTGAAGTTTTTGATAAAGTTGCAAGAACTTTAGGGCTAGGATTTCCTGGTGGCCAAGTAATAGATGATATTTTTAAAAATAACGACTATACTAATTTAATAAAAATAACATCACCCAAAACAAAGTCTCCACATGATTTTTCTTTCAGCGGAATGAAAACCCAAGTAATTAATATTATTCACAACTCAAAACAAAAAGACAAAGAATTTGATAAAGAATTAATTGCTTATTCTTTTCAAAAGCAAGCAATCGATTATGTAGTTGGTGTCACTAAAAAAGCACTAAAAGAATTCAACCCACAAACATTGATTTTATCTGGAGGAGTTAGTGCAAACTCTTATTTGAAAAGTGAATATAAGAAATTGCATAAAAACACTTTAATTCCCATTGAAGGATTTTCAACTGATAACGGAGCAATGATTGCAATTGCTGCTGAAATTTTATGCAAATAATTTTATTAACAAATATTTTGGTTTATAATAAATAAGTACAATAATCCAACGTTGTTGGTTTAGCAGAAATATCACGTTGTTTTATTTCGAATCTTATAATTTATGTACAAAAACATATTTTAAAAAAGCTATTAAGCTATTTTTTTATGTGATACAAAAAAAGAAAGGAAAATTATGAATAAAATAAAAAGCTATTTCAAATTTAGTGAAAGAAACGCAACATTTAAAAAAGAAATAATTGGTGGAATATCTACATTCTTAGCGATGGCATATATTCTTGCAGTTAACCCATCTATTGTAGGGGACAGTTTACTTGAAGTTGGTGTTGAAGGAAGCGCTATGCATCTATCTGGTGGTTTATTTTTAGCGACCGCTATATCTGCGTTCTTTGCAACAATGCTTATGGGCCTTTGAGCAAATATACCGATAGGACTTGCTCCAGGAATGGGCCTTAATGCCTTCTTTGCTTATACAGTTTCTCAATCTGTTGGTTTCAACGGAGCATTAACGGTAACAATACTTTCTGGAGTTGTGTATTTCTTTATAGTTATAACTCCGGCAAGAGATTTTATAACTAAAAAAGTCCCCAAAAACCTAAAACTCTCAATAGGAGCAGCTTTAGGTTTTTTTATTGCTTATTTAGGGATGCAAAGTTCAGGTATTATTGATTCAGATCCAAATACCTTAACAAAACTAGGAGATTTCAGTAATGGTCTAGTGATATTATCAATAGCCATGTTATTTCTTGGTCTTGTACTTCATTATCTAAAAGTTCCTGGAGGTATTCTAATCACCATGAGTGTTGGAGCCTTAATATTAATTACATTATTACAAACAGGAGCAATTCAAAATGTATTACCAAGTCACTCTTTATTAGGGAATTATGGCGACTTTAATACATTTAAAGATGTAGCACAAGGAGGTTGATTAGGATTTGGAGATATAAATGTATGAAAATCTCCAATGACATACCTTGGAATATTTTCATTTGTTTATTTAGATTTCTTTGATACAACAGGAACTTTAATGTCATTAAATAGAATGATAAAATTAGATAAAACAGATAAACATTGAATGAATAAAGCTAATAAAGTAGATGCTGTTGGAACAATAGTTGGAGCAGCAATTGGAGCAACAACCGTAACATCTTTTGTTGAATCTACAGTTGGAGTTTCTGCGGGAGCAAAAACAGGGTTTTCTGCATTAATAACATCTTTAATGTTTGGATTATCTATTGTTGCTTGACCAATTTTACAAGTTTTTATGCCTATTCCAATAACGTCAGGCGCAGATCTAAAATTTTATCAACCAATTATCGGACCTATTTTAATTATTGTTGGGACACTTATGATTTCACAGCTAAAACATTTTGAATGAGAAATAACAATAGATATCCCAATGTTATTTTTAACCATAATGTTTATGATGTTAACTAACTCTATTGCTGAAGGAATGGCGGCAGGAGCAATTACATTTTTAATAATGAATTTCTTTGGTGGACTAGTTCAGAAAATAACCAACAAGAAAAAAATAATTCAATCGATGGAAATTCAGTTTAATTCAGATGACCACAAAGTAAAAACAAGAGACTTTAATTATTGAAAAAGAATTAATTGAGTCATTGTATTTATTGCAGTGTTTTCTATAACGTTTATTTTAGTAGGTATATTTATTTAATATACTATACAATACAACCTCTCAACAAGGTTGTATTTTTTTATAAATTTTTATTTACTTAGATAAGTGAAAAATATTCTAATCTCATAAATTATATATTCTATTTTTTTATTTTTACGTTATAATCATTTTTAATTTAAATTAAACAAAAATTAGGAGAAAATATGAATAAAAAATTATTATTAGGATTAGGTGCATTATCATTAACGATATTACCTTTAACGGCATTTGTTTCGTGTGGAGATGTATCTCCAAGTGTAGAGCCAGATACTGGAAAACCTCCTGTTGTCCCAGATACATTTATTATCTTGGAAAATTTAAAAATAACTAAAGAAGGTAAAGTTTTAGGTTTTGATGATTTGTTAATTGCAACAAAAGAATTAGTTATCAAAGAAAAGTATGGAGATATTGTCATAACGTCAATAGGGAGTAAAGCGTTTGAAAACAATCAACTAACTTCTTTAACCATCCCAAACTCAGTCACATCAATAGGAGACTCTGC
>CAJQGL010000075.1:0-21308 GCA_905477555.1 Coregonus lavaretus
AGAGCCTTAATTCCCTTTGGACTGCACCACATTTTAAATACTACTTTTTGATTTTCATCAGCAGGTGGAACCATAAATGCTTCAATGTTGGAACAAGAAGCATTTATTAATGGTATTTCTTTAGGTCAAACTTGAGGAGATTTAGGATTAATTGCTTCTGATGGAGGTATAAATACTTTTGTAAGTGGTTTGATACCAGTTGTTGGTAAAACATTAAATAATATAGATGGTCAAGTAGTTACATTAACTTTTGAAAATGTAGCAAAATCCTTAAATGAAATTGATATAAATGGACAAATTAATCTTTTAGGAAACCCTGGAGCATATACATCTGGAGCATATGTTTATACAATGTTTGGACTACCTGCCGCAGCGGCCGCAATGGTTATGGCGTCTCCGAAAGAGAATAGAAAAATGTCTTTTTCAGTTGTTGGAGCAGCCGCAGGAACAGCATTTTTAACAGGTATAACAGAACCAATAGAATTTACATTTTTATTCTTAGCACCATGATTATATTATGGGATTCACGTTATTATTGCGGGTGTTTGTTTCTGAGTAGCTAATTTACTAGGTGCACATGTTGCTTTTGGATTCAGTTCAGGATTAATTGATTTAAGTATATATGGTTTTATTACTGATGCAACAGGAGCTCAATCAAATTCATGAATATTAATTCTTATGGGATTAGTGGTCGCCCCAATCTACTTCTTTTCTTTCTATTTCTCTATAAAAAAATGAAATATTGCAACTCCTGGTAGAGGCGGCAATGATAAATTATTTTCAAAACAAGATTTCAAAGATCAAAAAGATTCAAACAATAATTATGGATCATCAAATTCAGCTTCGATTGATCAAGATATGCGAAATTTAACCTTAAACATTATTGATGCATATGGTGGAATAAATAATTTAAAAGAAGTAGATGCATGTATAACAAGATTAAGAATAATTTGCAATGATGCTTCAATTGTTGATAAACCAAGATTAGAATCTTTAGGAGCTAATGGTTTTGGTAAATCAGCTGCATCATCCGTTCATGCAATATTTGGAACTAAAGCTGACAGAATAAAAAATGAAATTATTGAAATTATGGAAAATCCTGAACTACAAGTTAGTCCTGTTCAAAATAATGAAGAAATACATAATAATGTTAGTCAAGAAAACACTCAAAATAAATTAAATGAAAACATAAAGATTTTTTCTCCATTTGATGGAAAAATTGTTCTACAAAAAAATATTCCTGATTCAACATTTGCAGACGGTATTGTAGGGCAAGGTATTGCAATTGAACCAACTTCATCAAAAGCTTATGCTCCGATTGAGGGAAAATTAAGTTTAATCTTCCCTGGAGGACACGCATATTGTTTTGAATCTAAAGATGAAACACAAATTTTAGTTCACATTGGTATTGAGTCTGTTAGAAGTGAAGAAGAAGCAAAGATTGCTAAAGTATTTAAGCCATCTTTATCAGCGGGAGATAAAATTTTATCAACCAAAACTAAGTTTTCAGATGTGAATATTAGTAATTTAAAAAATAATTCTAAATCAATTGTTACTCCAATATTAGTTCTAAATGAAACATTAAATGGTAGAATAATTAAATTAGCAAAAACAACAGGAAAAGTATCGAAAGGTGATTTACTGTTTGAAATATTAAATAATGAGGAGAAAAATTATGAATAAATCAAAAATATTTACAAATTCATTAATTGGATCTTCAATAGTTTGTCTTGGAGTTGGTGGAGTTGTATTGGGATCTGGATTTGATTCGTGAGAACAATCAATTGCAGTTGAAAAATTATCCAAACAAACTGCTTTAACACAACAAGTCATAAGTTTAGATGAAGCAATTGCAAGTTATAATAAAGATCCATTAAATGCATCTAAAAAAATAGATACATCATTTTCCAAGTTATTACGTATTATTTTTACAGGCAACTCTATTAACGCTACTGACACTAAACCTATGTGAGTAAACTGAAACAAAGATTTATCAAAATTAATGTCAAACCCAGAAAATAAAAAAATATATGGTTCTCTTAAATTAAATGATTCTTATGAAAAATTATTAAATTTTTCAGATTCATCCATAGAAGGTGTTGCTGTTGAAAATGCCGTAATAGCAATTAAAGGAATACAACCCATCTTGAAAGAGTTAGGATTAGTTACAGAAGGTACTGCTGGATTTATAATTGGTGTTACATTTTTATCATTAACAGCAATTCCGCTTGTGACTTTATTTGCTCTATCTATTAAGAATAAATATTTCAAAGAAAAAGCAAAAGAATAATTAAATTAATTTTCATCAATATAAAATGTAGTATAATTTGATTAGTTTTATTTTTAATTAAATAAAACCAAATATATAAATGATTTAATTTTTAATCAAAAATAGTATATTATGAACCATTAATCATAAAGAGAATTGCGCATAATATTGAAATTATGTCTAGCATTAAAAAAAATGCAACTCTATTTTTAATTTTAAACTTTTTAAATCCTTTTAATTCATCTAATATTTTCTTTGGAAATGGGTGAGTTATATAATAATATGTAAATATCGCTGAAGCAATAAAAATAATAATAAATATTGAACCGGCAATGTAATAAGCTCAATGTGGCTCTATATTGCTTCCTAAACCCCCGATATTTGGTAGTTCTTTTAAATTGTCTTTGAATATATTCATATTAATTATTATATATTATAAGAAAGGGAATTATGAATGCAAAATTAGCATTTTTTAGTAGATTGCCAAAAAGAAAATCAGGATCTGGTGCAGGTCGTGAATTTATTGCTAAACTTTCAAAAGGTTTAATGTTACCTATTGCAATGTTACCTATAGCAGGGTTATTCCTTGGTATAGGTGCAACAATTGCAACGCAAGGTGCAAATAATGGCATTGAAGCTTTAGAAATATTTGGTAATTTTCTAAAAATACCAGGTGACGTTATTTTTGGTGCGTTACCTGTTTTATTCGCAATTGCAATTGCAATTGCTTTCACTAAGGATGCCGGTGCCGCAGGGTTATCGGCATTAGTTGGTTTTTTAGTATTCTCAGGGATACAATCATCACTTATTGTTGAATCAAATGGCGGGTTTAATTTATTATTTTACTTACCTGGCAGTTTAGGATTCGAAGAATATGGATTACCAAGTTCATTATTTGGTTCAGTTTTAGGTATTAGACAACTACAAACTTCCGTTTTTGGAGGATTTATAGTAGGATTTACTGTAGCATTTCTTTATAATAAATTTAAAGATATTCAAATGCCTGCAGTATTGGGTTTCTTTTCAGGAGTTAGATTTATTCCGGTGGTAACATTTGCTGCGTTGTTTCCAATAACAATAATATTATTAATGGTTTGACCATTAATTGGTATGTTATTCAATCTTATCGGTGGAGCATTAGGTTCTAATATGTACGGATTCAATGCTTTTATTTTTGGTTATATAGAAAGAGCTTTAGTTCCATTAGGTTTACATCATGCTTTCTATTCACCTCTATGATATACAAGTGTTGGAGGTATATTAGATTTAACTGATCCAGCGATTATTAATGGTGTAGCAACCGGAGAAACTTGATTACAAGTAGTTCAAGGGTTAAATCCATCTTATAATGCAAGTATTTTAAGTTATTCTGGTGATCAAACAGTATGGTCTTTTGTTAATTCTAATTTAGCAGGTAGAACTTACAAGTTTGCTGATGGCGGAGCATCAACAATAATCAAATTTAGCGATTTTACAACATCAACTTATAGAGAATCATTTAACAATTTAGGGTTAACAGGAACAATTGGTTCTGCTGGTGTTAATATTGGTCAGTATATGCAAGGGAAATATCCATTTATGATGTTCGCATTACCAGCAGCAGCAGCAGCAATGGTTATGGCCGCACCTAAAGAAAATAGAAAAATGGCAGCTTCATTAGTTGTATCTGCCGGAGCAACATCATTTTTAACAGGGATCACAGAACCAATAGAATTTACATTCTTATTCTTGTCTCCTTGATTATTCTGAGGTTTCCATTCATTTTTTGCAGCACTTTCATTTGGCATAATGGTATGAGTTGGATTAATATTTCCATCAATTGCACCACATGTTGGATTAACATTTTCAGGTGGAGCATTAGATTGAATTATTTATGGTGCAGTACAAATTCCTGGTGGCTCAAATGCTTGAGTAGCTTTATTAATCGGAATAGCATATGTCCCTATTTATTATTTCTTCTTCCTATGAGCGATAAAGAAATTTAATATTGGAACACCTGGTAGAGGAGATAATACAAAATTATTCACAAAAGCTGACTATCAAAACAAAAATTCAAATTCAGCACTATCAGATAAAAAACAATTAGCTATTAGTGTAATTCAAGCTTATGGTGGTTTAGAAAATATTAAAAATGTAGATGCATGTATAACAAAATTAAGAATACAAGTAGAATCACAAGATGCTGTTAATCATGAATGATTAATGCAATTGGGTGCAGTGGGAGTTATTAAACCATCTGCTCAATCAACATATTCAATTTTTGGTGCTAAAGCAGATTTAATTAAAAATCAAATAATCGAAATTCAATCAGAAATCAATGATAATCCATCATTGAAAGATGAATGATTCCTAGATAAAAAACAAATTAATAATATTGATATTATAGAAAAAAAAGTTGAAGAATTAAGCACAGAGTCTTTAATTGTTTATTCACCTATGGAAGGTGAAGTTGTTGCTTTAGACAAAGTACCAGATGAAACGTTTTCAAATAAATTTGTTGGTGAAGGAATTGGTATTATTACCAAGACAAACGAAATATATTCACCAATTTCTGGCGAAATCGAACTAGCTTTTCCTGGAGGACATGCTTACGTTGTTAAATCTTCGGGAGGAACAAGTATTATGGTTCATATTGGTATTGATTCAATAGGAATTGCAAATAAAGATAATATTTCTATTTTTCAACCATATGTAGAGACTGGATACCATGTTAATGTTGGAGACAATCTTGTTCGTTTAGAATCTGAAACATTAATTAAATTAGCAAAATCTAATATTAGTCCAATATTAGTTTTAAATGAATCTATCAAAGGTAGAAAAGTTAAAATACTAATTAAAAGTGGAAAAGTTAAAATAGGCGATCCTATTTTTGAACTAATCCCTATTAAGTAACTAAATATATTATTATAATACTGAAGACATCACAAACTATTGTGGTGTTTTTTGTCTTTTATTTTATTTAATAATTTATAATAAATATATGAATAATAACTCTTCAAATAAATCAAAAACAATAAAGTTAGAGAATTCAAAATCCAATATTTTAACTTCTTCAATTAAAAGAAATATTACTTTTAAAAATAACAAAAATGTTGATGGTTATTCATTAGAAGTTTTAAATGGAACAATAACCTCAAAAATAAGTAAAGATTCTGGATTTATAAATGATTTATCAGTTTCTAATATTGGTCATAAATACATTTTATACTTAAATAACAAAAATATTAATAATAAGAAAATTCTCGTTATAAGTGATAATAATTTTGAAGCTACTGTGTTTTCTCAAATCTTTGCTTCATCATTAAAAGTAGATAATATAGACGTTTTTTTTTCAATGAATAATGAACCTATGAATTTATCTGTTGGTATATCCCAAATTGATGAATCATTTGGTGGGTTGGTTTCCTTTTCTGTTTCAAACGAAATGGATAATATTTTATCAATAAGTTTTTTTAATGTTAATGGAACACTATTATCGCAAAGCGAGTCGTTATTATTTAATAATAATATTTTTGAAACAAATGAATTAAATTTAGAAGTTTACGATGAAAAAATTTCAACACTCAAATCTTTGGATATTGACAATTATTTTTCAACCTTACCCTTACCACAAGATTTGTCTAATATTAAAGTTTCGATTAATAATAGTTATGAAATGAATAACGAGATAATTAGACATTTTTTTGATAGAAATAAAATTGTATATAATGAATCTAAAACAAAAAAACCAAATACCAATAAAAACATAAAAAAAGCAACTCTCAATTCAGTTAGAAAAAAAGATGATGTAGCATTAAGTTTATCATCCGATAATAACAATTTTGAACTAACCGTATTACACAAAAACCAATATAAATTTTTAGATTTAAATGAACTATCAGCAATATATTTATACTTTTTATTAAAATATTCAAAATATGACAAGTCATACTTAGAGAATAAGCATATTGTTAAAAGTATTGGTTCTAGTGATTTATTATCCATCATTGCTAAAAAACACTCTATAAAGGTTGTAGAGTATGAAGATTTACTGCCAATATTCTCAAACTATAATTATAATCGTGATGAAATATTATTTGCAACAAACGGAACAAATTTTTTTATACCTATAGAGCAAAAAAAATACATTTCCGACCCCCTTTTAAACTTACAACTTATTTTAGAGATTACCTCTTTTTTTAAAAAACAAAATAAATCACTTTTCGATGTTATGGAAGAGATAACTGCTGAATATGGTATATATAGATATTCAAGTATAAATCAAAATATGGATATCATAACAGCCAGAAAATTATTTAATATTATTTCTAAAGATATGCGCTTTGCAGATCAAAAAATAATTAGATTTGACAGAGTTATTATTACAGACAAGGACAAAAAAGTAATAAAAATAATTTTAGAGGACAAGACAAAGATAACTTTCATTCACTCATTAAAATTAAACACATTGAAATTGAATATTTCATTGTTTTTCCAATCTAAAAACATACAAGTAACACAAGATAAAAAAAACTCAAATTTAAATAATGAAAATTATATTGACTTAGTTGTAAAAGAGAAAAAAATAATTGAATATGTAAATATTTTCAAGGACGACTACATAAAAAAATCAGCAGGCTGAAAAGATGTTTTAAAATACCTTATTTTTATTTCTATTTCAGTAGGCATTTTTGTTATATTATTTACAACACTTTATAATGTTGACGGAAAAGGAGCGCATTCTGCTTTCCAAGATTTAAATCAATTAATTAGATCATCCCCGCTTTTAAAGTATTTATTGCCATTATTTATTTTAGGTATTTCATTCCCGATTGTTTGTAACTCAATATTGATCGGAAGAATGTTAAAAATCCAAGGACAAAAAGTTAAAATTAGGCATTTAATTATTTCATCCATTATTGGAATTGTAATTTCTAACATTACACCTCTTTCAATTGGTGGAGATTTAGCTGGTTATTGATATTTAAGGCGAAAATCTTTTGAAAGAGGCTCTTTGATAGCTACATATTTAGCCTCATCATTTTTATATCAAATCACTGGAGCAATAACTTCATCAGTATTTGTTCCAATAGGTTTTGTCGTCTTTAGTGATGTTCTTAATTTTAGTCAACCACACACAATCTTTATCTTTATTTTAGTTTTAGTTGGGTTTATCGGAAACATAGTTGGAGCAATTTTTATAGGTGTATTTTCATTAAGTAGACGAGCCCAAAATTTGTTTGTAAATAACTGAATTAAATTGTTTGAATGAATCCCATTCATTATTTCAAGAGACCCAAAATCAAAAGCAGCAAATTTTCAATATGAATTTACAAAAATTAGATCAAGCTCTATGAAGATTTTTAAAAAACCTCTTTCAACAATAGAGTTAATTTTTTGAAGAATGTTACCATTTTTACTAAATTTAAGCGCCGTTCTTGCAATTGCAACAGGGACAATGAAATCAAATAGCGAATTATGAGGGGGACAATACATTAATTTTATGGTTGCATCATCTACATTGGCGGCCGCAAACGCAATTTCATTTACACCTGGAGGTTCTGGAACTTTTCAAGTACTGCAAGCAATAATTTTTGAAGGTATGTTTAAAAAGGTTGATGGAAGTGGCGCTCCAGTTTCATCTGACTATTGATCAACAATATTTTCACTATTATCAACAATCATATTTTTCATTGTTCCTACAATAATTTCTGCGCTTCTTCTATTTACTATCTGATTAGGCGAAAAAAGAATAGATAAATATTCAAAAGTTAAAAGAATAATTCAATATGAAGTAGAAGAGAAAAGGAGTAAAGGAATTAGGAAATATACTAGATTCTATAAAATATCTTTTATTATTTGAGTGAGTATTTGCGTATCTATATTAACTGTTTATTATGTACTTATTTAAGCTATAAACTCAATTTTCCGTTTTAATTTCTTTAAAGCCATTTTTATTATTTCATTCATTTTCATCTGTACATCAATTCTTTCAATTGCTGTAATAACGGTTGAATGATCACGCTTAAAGAAATTTCCAATGTCCTTGTACGTCGCTCCTAGCATATCTCTAATCAATCACATTGATATATGGCGGGCCAATACTATATCTTTCCTTCTTGTTTTGCTTTGTAACTCACTTCTTGTTAAGCTATAATATTTAGCAACAGTATCAACTATTCTATCTTTTGTGATATCTTCTTTTTGTTGCTTTAAAGATGAAAAAATTTTACTCAGTATTTGTTGAGTATATTTTATATTTCCTATTTCATCTTCACAAAATTTAACTCTATTAACAGCACCTTCCAAATTTCTTATTGAACTAGAGTGATTTCTAACAATAAACTTTAAAGCTTCATCTTCTCATTTTGCTGGATCAATATTTTTACTGGTTAATTTATATTTCAAAACCTTTATTAAATCATCAAATGATGGTTTTTTAATTTCTAATGTTAAACCACCTTGAAACCTTGTTATAAACCTATCTTCAAAACCACCTAACAAATCAGGTTCTTTATCAGAAGCTATTATTATTTGGTTTTTCTCATTAATATGATGATTAATAATATTGAATAATACAGATAGAGTTGAACTTTTACCGGCATACATTTGAATATCATCAAAAATAAGAACATTATAGTTTTTATACTTATCAACGATTTTATTTATTTTGTCTTGATTATTTTCCATTAGAAGAGGAACGAGTTTTTTTGTAAACACTTCAGGATTAATATAGCAAACCTTTTTACCTTTTTCAATAAATTCACTTCCAGCTGCATGTAAGAGATGTGTTTTTCCTAATCCAGAAGATGAATATATAAAAAATGGTGAAAAGAGAAAATCTTTAGAGTTTATTATTTTTTTAATTCCTTTAACAACATCTTCATTAAAATTTGCAATAACATAATCATCAAAAGAATATAGAACATTAATATTCGATTTTTTAATTAAATCTTGAACATTGTTAACTGGATCAGTATTATTTTGAACATTGTTTTTAAATGAAACCTTATCAATATATATAGCTTTAACTTTATCGGTAAAAACCTTTTTGCATACTTTTTCTAAAATATCAACATAATTATTCAAAATATATGAAATAATATCTTTAGAACCAAAAACAATATATAGAGAATTGTTATTTATTATATGAACTTGAATATCTTTAATAAAACTTGAATAAATAAGTTCATCATTTAATTCATTTTCAAATTCTACCAATAAACTCTTTGTATATAAATTATTAGCATTTTTATTCATATTCATATTTTATAACATTAAACTAATTTATAATCATACATTTTAAATATAAATTAATAAATAAAAAAATAGATGTAATCAAAAAAAAATAATTAATATTTGTTATACTTTATATTATAAAATAACATAATAAAACATAGTGTTGAATAGCACGATAAGGAAAGTTTATGAAAAGAACGTATCAACCAAATAAAAGAAAGCACGCTAAAACTCATGGTTTTAGAGCAAGAATGTCAACTCCAGGTGGAAGAAAAATTTTATCTAACAGAAGAGCTAAAGGTAGATCTAAATTAACTGTTTCCGATAAATAATGAAAAAACACGAAATTGTTAAAAAAACACAAGAATTTCAAAACATCATTAGAAATAAAAAACAATTTGTTTCTAATGATTTGATTTTATATTATGTTAAAAACGATTCGTTCCAAATAGGGATTTCTATTCCTAAAAAGTTTATAAATGCTGTTGGTAGAAATTATTTAAGAAGACAAATAAGAGATATAGTTTCAAAATTAGATTACTTTTCAATAAAATATAAAGTTATTTTAATAATCAGAAAAGACTTTATGAAGCTATCTTATGATCAAAAACAAAAACAAATTCAAAAATTTATTGAAAGGTTAAAAAGGTAAAAGTTAATGAACGACAAAAAGTTAATGAACGATAAAATCAAAAGATCTGACAAATATGATTTTTTTAAGGGTACAATAAATAATCAAAAACAAAAAAAAACCCCAAAAGAAAAGTTCAAATTTGGTTTTAAGTTTGTAAAAATAGCTTTTTATGTTTTTCTTTTATCTCTTTCATTGACAGGGTGCATTCAATCAATAGCAATTCAATCTTCTTCGACAACCGGTAGTGGTATTGAATTTTATCGTAGTGAAAATGATATAGCTCCCTTTGTAACTACTTATAAAATTGAAGAAACCAAAGATAAAAATGGAACAATAATTTCTCAACGGCTAGTGCAAGATACAAAAATTAATTATTTAGTTGATGATTCAGATACAATTAAACAATTGAGAGAACAAGCAAAAAATGGTACAAAAAATTTATATGGACATTATGACAATACTTCTTCTTCTTTAAGAATAGTGAATACAAAAAATGAATTGATAAATAACACTTTAAATATTAATGATACAGTACAAACTGGAGAGCAATTAATAAGAGGTACGACCGCAAGCAATGAAGTATTATTTTTAAATTCAACAATGTTAAGCGAAATGAATAATTCTTCGGATTATTCATACAACCCCATCAATAACATTTTAACAATTCCATTTTTTATGGCTAAAAGACCTTCAACAGTTCCAACTGAACAATCGGAATTGAAACAATGAGAAAACGGATTACCTATTTCTAGTAGAAGTTTCCAAGCATATGAAAGTGAAACAGCAGTTGAACCGGTCAAAGTTAATGCTTCTGGAAATTACGTTAAATTGGTTGATGGAAAATATATAGAATTTTCTAAAGCAGACGTTGAAAAGTTTTATTATAAATTTGAATTTGAACAAATTAATTTAGAATTAAATTTATCAAATGCTTTTGAATCAGAAAAATTTTCTAGAGATTACTTGCAATCTTTAGTAAATGTAATCATGCAATTTAATCAATTTTCTGAATTAGATAAATTACCAACAACAATTATTCCTCCAGTCATTGAAGGTAAATCGGTTACAGAGCAAAGATTAGATAGATTGAGTCAATTAAAATCAAATATTCTAATTGACAATCCTCCTGTAGATGTTCCTAAATTAAAATTAAATGGTGGTAGCGGATCTCTTTCTAATGAAGCACGTATTGACAATGCAAAATATACCAAAGCAATGCGTGATGCCATTATGGAGTATCAAGGAAATATTGCTGGATTAATAGCTAATTTTGGGTTTACACCTTCAAAATTAAATTTTACTGGAGATAATCCCGATGCTTGAGGAGAGACGAAGCGTGAATTTGTTTTTGGTGTAAACAACAAAAACAGTTATAGCGTTTTATCTGGAGGATCAACAATTGGACAAAAACCAATAGTAGATTGAAATGATGCTTGAGCACTAGGTCCTTTTTATGGATTTGTTGTATATCCAATATCAGTTATAGTAAATTCTTTGGTAGGTTCATTCCCATCATCAATGGGAGGTGGAGCTTCATTATTAGCTATAGTTATATCGGTTATTGCTGCTAGAATGTTAACATTATTGTTAACATATAAATCGGTATTTGCACAATCAAAACAACAAGTCCTTGCACCTAAGAAAGCAAAAATTGATGCTAAATATCTTCCTTATAAAGGTAACAAGCAAATGGAACAAAAGAAAAGACAAGAAACATCAGAGCTTTATAAGAAGAATAACATTAATATGTTAACTCCTCTTCTATCAACTCTTGTTTCTATGCCTATATTCCTTTCCATGTGGAGAATTATTCAAGGTATACCATTTATAAAGTCAACGTCTATTTGAGGAATAAACTTTTCTCAAACATCCTGACGGGAGTTATTTGCTGGAGAATGGCAATATCTAGGCTTAATTGCATTAGCTGTTATTATTCAAGCAGGATCACAATTTTTACCAAGGTACTTAAGTAAAAAGAGAATGAAAGAACGATCGAATATTGCGGAAAAAGAAGCTATGAAAAAAGCTAATAGAACCCAAAATATAATGATGGGAATCTTTGTCTTTATGGCAGTTATTTTTGAAGCTGGAGTTCAAGTTTATTGAATTGTTGGAGGTATTTGAACGATGTGTCAAACACTATTAATCCATCATATTCAAAAGACAAAAATCTTTAGAGAAAAATTAATAAAATATGTTTAAAAGAATCAACACTAATTAAGTGTTGATTTTTATTATTTTATTTACATTTATTTTTTATATAATAAATAAATGAAAAAAAGACCTAAAATCGAAATAAACCCGGTTATTAAAACAAACTACAAAGAATCATGATTATTCTTCTTTGGTTATTATAAAAAAAATAAAAAAGGAACAATCATTGTTATCATGATTTCTTTTTTGATATCTTTAACAACAATTGCCTTACCTTTTCTTACAAATTTATTAAAACCTAATAGCGAAGGTGATTTATCTGGCTTAATTTTCTTCTCTGTGTTAATTTCATTAATTGCATTATTAAAGATAATATTAAACTTTTTTTTAAGCTATATTGGTGGAACATTTGACATTAAGATGGAAACAACGGTAAGAAAAGATATGGTAAATAATCTCAACTCTTTATCAATGGAGCAATTTGATAATTCCCCTATTGGTATTTATTTTTCTCGTATTCAAAATGATTTAAAAATAATTAACTCTAATTCAAGTAAATTATTAAATAATATTGTTACAATATTTTGTTTAATAATTGGAGGATTTTCATTTATATTTTATGTCCACTGGTTTGCTGGAATAATTACACTTGCAATATATTCGTTGACACTAATTATTTTTATTATTTTTAAAAAAAAATTGGTTTATCACCAACAAGTTAATAAAGTTTTAAATACATTTATGACTGTCGGTATTGGGGAGCGTGTCCAAATGATTTCAGAGATTAAATCATATAATAATTCTGAATCAACAATCAAACAATTTGATTTACTACAAGAAAATTATTTCAACTCAACAAAAAAATATATTAAAAAAACTTCACTATTTAAATTAGTCGGAATAAGTGCATCTATTATTGTATCGACTGCTATACTGATAATCGGAACATTTTTAGAAGGTGATAATGGAGTCATTAAACCAAATCAATTAATAGGATTAATATTAGCTTCAGGTATTTTAATTATACCTATTGAAAAAACAGCAGTTGTAACAACAGATTTAATTACATTAAATGCAACTATTGTAAGGATTAATGAATTTTATAGTTGAAAGTTTGAGGTTAATGACGGTAAAGTTAAAACCCCATTCAAAGGGATGATAGAATTTAAAAATGTTTGTTTTTCATATAAAATGAATGATAAAACTTATGAAGTGTTTAAGAATTTGAATTTTAAAATACAAAATAATAAATCGACATTATTATGTGGGGAAAGCGCAAGTGGAAAAACAACAATCTTAAAATTATTGATGAGATATTATGAAATTGATTCTGGCGAAATACTTATTGATGGAATTAATATAAAAGATTATGATTTAAATTTCTTAAGATCAAATATTGCTTATCAAGCACACGAACCAAAATTATTTTCTTCATCACTTGAGTTAGGGGATTTACATCCTAATAAAGAAAGGTTTAATGAAATTGTAAAAGTTCTAGAAATAGAAGAGTTAATTGAAAAAAGGAATATGATTGATAGAAATATTAATTCACAAGGATTACAAGTTTCTGATAGCGAAAGACAGATGTTATCAATATTAAGAGCTATTTATTTTGACACATATATTATTCTTTTTGATTTTACTGAATATTCAATTGACAAAAACCAAATTTTAGCTGTTAAAAATGCCTTAGATGTTTTTTGTAAGAATAAAACAATTATTTTTACATCTTATGAACTAAAAAACACAATTGAATTTGATGAATACATAAAGTTATAATTATAAACAATGTGTATAATTAAAATATGAAGTTAAATAAAGAAGAAATTAAAAAAAATACATACTTAAAAATGATAGTAGAATCTTATATTAAATATGGACTACCAATCGGGAGTGAAAATTTAATTAAACAAAATAATCTTTCAATTTCCTCTGCAACAATTAGAAATATAATGGTTTTACTAGAAAAAGATGGTTATATTGAAAAGCATCATACATCAAGTGGAAGAATACCTTCGATTAAAGGAATTAAGTATTATGCAAATGAGTTGACATCAACTTCAGACCAATTAATAAATTCAAAACTAAAAGATATATTTGCTAAAAGAAGAGTTTCAATAGACGATACAATCGACCAAGCTGCATCAGCTATATCAGAATTAGTTGGACTGACATTCATAACTTCTAATAGCGATTATAGCGAAATGTTAAAATCAATTAGTTTAACTGAAATAGATAATAATAAAGCAATAATAGTTTTGATAACGTCTTCGGGAAGAATAGAAAATAGAAAATTTGCTTTGAATGACAAAATAAAATTCAATGATTTAAAAATAGCTATTAGATTTATGCAAGAAAGACTTATTGATACCAAAATAAATCAATTAGTAGAAAAAATTAAATTACTTGAACCATTATTTAGAATTCAAATTAAAAACGCAGAAGAGTTAATTGAAGCTTTTGTAACTGAAATTTTCGATTTTACTATTCATCACAATCCAAAAATATATGGTAAATCATTTATCATAGAATCAGAAGAAATAAATAGGCCTGATTTAGCTAAATTAATTAATATGATCGAACACGAGTCAATATGAGATTCAATTGAAGGAAGAAGTATTGAAGGTGAAAATCTAAAGATAGATATTGGTAAAGATAATACTTCTATGATTTCTAAAAAAATAATTATTGGAGATTCATCGAAAGAAATGTCAATCATCGGAACCCATAGAATGGATTATTCGAGAGCTAAAAATATCTTGAATATGATTGAAAAATTTTTAAAAGAATAATATTTCTTCTAATAATTAATGTAAAATGTTTTATATGAATAAAAAACACAATATTAAAAAAAATTCAATAATAACATTTGAGTATAGAGTATTTGATTTAAACAATCAATTATTAACTGAAGGCATTGAAGAAAATATGGTTGTTGGTAACGACACTCTTTTTCCAAATCTTTCAAACACTCTTTTAACTCTAGATTCAAAACAACAACAACATGCTTTTAATTTTGCATTGCAAAATGAAAATTCTTTTACTAATGTAATTTTTAATTTAACTATATTAAATTATAAGGAAATTAATAATAAGAAATCTCAATCAAATGAATTTGATGGGAAAATGCCATTAAACAAAAAAGAACAACAAATATTAAAAACAAAAAATAATGAAATTCTCGAGTTAGAAAAAACAATTAAAAATTTAAAGGATAATGAAACATTTTTAAATTCAAAAATAGTTGAGATTTCTAATAAAGCACAACAACAAATAATAAAATATAAAGAGGATGTTAAGAAAAAACATGAATTGGAAATGACAGATTTAAAAAACTTTCAATTTCAAAACTTTTTTGAAAAAATATTAAATCCATTAAATAATTTATATATGGCAGCTGAGTTTGGTGTAAAACAATCAGAAAATCCTGAACTTGTTGGTTATGTAAAAGGATTTGAATTATTAATAAATCAAATGTTTAATATTCTTGCTTCTTTTGGAGTTTCAATCATTGAACCAAAAATCGGCGATGAATTCAATCCTGAATTCCATAATATTATAGAATTAGTCCAAACAAAAGAATTTGCAAAAGATAAAATATTAGAATTAAGAAGTAGGGGATATCAGTTAAATGGTCGTGTTATTTTGCCAGCTAATGTACTAGTTTCTAAAAAATAAAAAAATTAGCAATATTTTATATCAAGTGCTAATTATTATGGTAATATTATAAATGTATACAAAATAATAATTAAATAAGGAAGTGTATTATGGCTAAAGAAATAATAATAGGAATAGATTTAGGAACTACAAACTCTGTAGTTGCGATCATAGAAGATGGAAAACCAAAAGTATTGGAAAACCCAAATGGAAAGAGAACAACGCCATCTGTTGTTGCTTTTAAAAATAACGAAATAATAGTAGGAGAAATTGCTAAAAGACAATTAGAAACTAATCCCGATGCAATCGCATCAATTAAAAGATTAATGGGAACTGATCAAACTGTTAAAGCAAATGGTAAAAATTATAAACCTGAAGAAGTGTCAGCAATGATTCTTACATATTTAAAAGAATTTGCAGAAAAAAAAGTTGGTTCTAAAATTTCTAAAGCAGTTATTACTGTTCCAGCATACTTTGATAATGCTCAACGTGAAGCAACAAAAACTGCCGGTAAAATTGCAGGATTAGAAGTTTTAAGAATTATAAACGAACCAACAGCGGCAGCATTGTCATTCGGACTTGATAAAAAAGACAAAGACTTAAAAGTATTGGTTTACGATTTAGGAGGAGGAACATTTGATGTTTCTATTCTTGAATTGTCTGAAGGTACATTTGAAGTTCTTTCGACAAGTGGTGATAATCATTTAGGTGGAGATGACTGAGATAACGTTATTGTAAAATGAATGATAGAAAAAATAAAAAAAGAACATGATTTCGATATCCAAACAGATAAAATGGCTATGTCTAGATTGAAAGAAGAAGCTGAAAAAGCTAAAATTCAATTATCAGGGTCAGACGTTGCACAAATAATGTTACCATTCTTGGCAATAACACCTAAAGGTCCATTGAATGTTGAATTAGAATTAACAAAAAGTGAATTTGAAAAAATGACAGCTTCATTAGTTGATAGAACTAGAAAACCAATTACTGACGCATTAAAAGAAGCAAAATTAACAGCAGCAGATTTAGATGAAGTTTTATTGGTTGGTGGATCTACAAGAATTCCTGCGGTTCAAAAAATGGTTGAACTAACAACAGGTAAAAAATCAAACAATTCAATTAACCCTGATGAAGTTGTCGCTATTGGTGCAGCTGTTCAAGGTGGAGTATTGGCTGGAGATATTCATGATATATTATTATTGGATGTTACACCTTTATCATTAAGCATTGAAACAGAAGGCGGAATTGCAACACCATTAATTAAGAGAAATACAACAATTCCTGTTACAAAATCACAAGTATTCTCAACAGCTGTTGACAATCAAGAAGAAGTTACTATTTCTGTTGTTCAAGGTGAAAGACAATTTGCACGTGATAATAAAAATCTTGGACAATTTAATCTTTCCGGAATAGATCGTGCTCCAAGAGGTGTTCCTAAAATTGAAGTGTCATTCTCTATTGATGCAAATGGTATTACTAAAGTTACTGCTAAAGATCAAAATACTGGTAAAGAGCAAACAATAACTATAAAAAATTCATCTGGTTTATCGGACGAAGAAGTTCAAAGAATGATTGACGATGCTGAAGCTAATAAAGAAGTTGATTCAAAAAGAAAAGAAGAGCAATCAACAATTATAAAAGCAGAAACACTTGTTAATCAATTAGAAAAATCTATTGAAGAACAAAAAGAAACAATGGAAGATTCTTCAAAAGAACAAATGAAAAAAGAAATTGAATCAATTAAAAAATTAATTGAAGATAAAAATATCGAAGAATTAAAAATAAAAATTGAACAAATAGAAAAAATTGTTGAAACTTTTTCAAACCAATCAGCTCAAGATTCAGCAAACAAAGATGCAGAAACATCTTCAAAGTCTAACGAAAATGAAATGGATATTGATCCCGATTTAAATAAAGTAAAACCTGACAAGGAAGAAAAAAAATCAAAATCAAAAAAAGATAAAAAATAAAATAAATATTTATAATTAAATAAAAATGCAACTAAAATTGCATTTTTTTTATTTAAACTTATAACATAACAATATTTTTCTCTGAATCATAGATACATATATTTTAAAATATTGAAGTTAAATAATGTATAATAATAAAAAATAATTAAAGCGATTAAGTTAAATATTAAAGTAACAAAATCTTATAAAAATTAAAGAGATACTTAAACTATTTATTGATAAATCTTAAGTTATTTTGAATATAATAGAGCTTGGAGTAACGAAACTAAAATTTGACACTATTGAAAGACAAATTTTAGATTTTTAAATTAATGAATAAAAATACTGATGATGAAGAAAAAAATACAAAATTTGTAACTATAACTCTAGATGATGAATCTACCGTTGAGGCAGAAGTAGTTTTTACTTTTGAAGAAAATGGTGATACTTTTATTTTATATGCCATAGATGATATTGTTTATCCAGCGAAGATAGCTGATGATGATTCTTTAATAACTATTGAAAACGATGAATGAGAAATAATTGAAAAAATTTTTAATGAATTCATGGAAGAAGAAAATGAACAAGATGAATAATTTTGAAAGTGACAATAAATAAGTTATGATTATTGATCCAATTGTAAAAAATGTATTAATTTATTCTGCTGTTGCTGTGGTTGCAATTGCGATAATTATTTTTATTATCATTTTTTACAAAATACATAAAATTAGAAAATCAATGAAAAAACAAAATTTAGAAATATTATCTAGTGACTCTGCAATGGAAGGGCATGATAGGGTTATGAATAGAACTGATTTAGGTGAACCTATTTTTGAGATAAGAGATATTGTTGAAAATCCACTAGATGATGAAATTGTAGAATATTCTATAAACACTATAATAAAAAACAAATTTAAAAACATTTTGATGTTAGGTCATAAAACAGCATATGAAATAATTGCAATATCTAACAAATCAAATACAACCATAGATATCTTATCAAGTGAATTAAATATAGAAGAATATAACAAAATTAATGAATTAGTTGTTTTTGATCACCACATTAATATATTAGAAAATATTAGTTTAAATGTTGAATATGATTTAATACTACTATTATCTTCAAGAGAATCATATTTACCTATTTATGAAAAGTATATTTCAAACCTTAAAGAAAATGGAATGTTTTTGATTGCTAATACAGATAAAAATAAATTATGAAAAAAAGAAATAATTAAGAAAATAAATAAAAATAATATGAAATATGATATTCTTAAATGATATAAAGGTTTTATTTTAATTGTAAAATAATTATAAAGGAAAAAACATGAAATCTCAAAAAACACTACTAACACAAGAAAAAATTAACGAATTAAAAAACGAATTACAAAAATTAATTAAGGTTGATCGTATTGAAGTAATTCAAGAAATTAAAGATGCAAGAAATCAGGGTGATTTATCTGAAAATGCTGAATTTGATTCTGCAAGAGAAAAGCAAGGGATTATCGAAGATAGAATTAGAGAGTTAGAATCATTGTTAGAAAATTCAGATATTCTAATAAAACAATCATCAAATAAAACTGTTTCTATTGGTACAACCGTTGAATTGCAAGTTGGTAAATCTGCAAATACTGAAAAATTTACAATTGTTACCACTTATGAAACTAATCCTTTTGAAAATAAAATTAGTAATCAATCACCACTAGCTATTGCATTGATGGGTGCGTCAAAAGGTGAAACTGTAATTGTTGAAGCTCCTACAAAATATAACGTAACAATTATAAATATTTTAACTTAAGAAGATTTTTTATGAATAAAAATATTAAAGATGATAGATTTACAAAAATACTTTTTACACAAAAAGAAATAGAAGAAAGAATTGTTGAATTATCTACGTGAGTTGATGAAACTTATAAGGGTTCAAATGATTTAATTTTAGTTGGATTATTAAAAGGGTCAATCCCATTTTTAGCACAACTTATAAAAACAATTAAAATAGAGCACACTTTAGATTTTATGACAGTTTCATCATATGGTGGCGGAATAACAAATACAGGTAACATAAAAATAATTATGGATTTAATTACAGATATCAAAGGTAAAGATGTATTGATTGTTGAAGATATTATTGATAGTGGAAAATCACTAGAAAAAATATGTGCAAATCTTTCATCGAGAAATCCAAAATCACTCAAAATAATAACATTACTTGATAAGCCCGCCAATCGTAAAGTTGATATAAAATCAGATATTTCAGGTTTTATTGTCCCAGATGAATTTTTGGCAGGTTTTGGCCTAGATGTAAAAGAAAAAATGAGAAACGTTCCATTTATTGGTATTTTCAACAAAAAATATTTAGATAAATTATAAATTATATTATATAATTGTGTTTATGAAATTAAAAATAGTTGTAGATTCATCTTGCGGGTTAACCAAAAAAGAGGCGGAAGCCAGAGGTTGATATTTTTTACCGCTTTTCATTAACATTGATGGAAAAGAATATGCTGACGGAATAGATATCACTTCTAGAAATTTTTTTGATATTTGTAAGAATGAATCAGTTGTTTCAACATCTTGTACTCCTCCACAATTAATAAATGATTTACTTGAAGAATTAAGTGATCCAGATTTTTTCGTTGTTATATATCCTATTTCTCAACACTTATCGTCACAATATACTAATGTTTTATCAGTGGCAAAAAATTTTAAAAATGTTCATGTAATTAGTTCAAGAAATATCTCAACTCCAATAATTCAAGAAATGACTGAATTAGAAATAGCTTTCAACGAAGAAGGTGTTAATCTTGAAGATCAAATAAACAATATTGAAAATAGCATTCCAAGAGACTTGAATACGATGATTTTATTTCCAAAACATAATGATAATTTAGTTAGGGGTGGGAGACTTTCTCCTTCAGCGGCTAAAATAGCAAAACTTTTAAAAATAATTCCTGTAATAACGTTAAAGAACGGTAAATTAGAAAAATTAGATAAAGGAAGATTATTTGCAAAAACAGTCATTAACACAACAGTGAAAATAAATAAAACTCTTAATTCCAAGTCAGAAGATTGAACAGTAATGTATGGTCGTTCAGGAGAAATTGATTTTTCAATTATTGATGAAATACAATCAACGATAAAAAATAAAAAAGAATTCATTAATTTGTTTATTCCTTCAGTTATAGCTATACACACTGGGTTAGATGCTATAACTATGTGTTTTTTAAATTTAAAGTATGACGTTAAAAGATATTCTTTTGAAAAAATTAAGGGTGATTTTTAACTTGAATAAACCATTACCAAAGATTTTTCAAAAATCATTGGAAAAATCATCAACTAAAAATAAGTTAATTTCCTTTTCTTTAATGTGAATGGGTATTGGTGTAGCTGTAATATTTTTAATGACCTATCTAGTTGTAACTGTTCC
>CAJQGL010000084.1:0-12629 GCA_905477555.1 Coregonus lavaretus
AGTTTTGCTAGAAATTGCTTTTCTTCTATTTTCATGAACTTCCTTTCATACTATAATGTCTAAAAAGTTGCATAAAACATATGAAAAATATTAATTTAATAAAAAAGCAACAAAAAAGATAAAAGTGTTACTTCTATCTAAAACATAATTGATTTTTCATTATTTATTTCTAAAATTTTAATTCGACATCTTGTTTTTGAGTTTCAGAAGCTTCAAACATTTTTATTGTTTGCATATTACTTTTAGAAGCGATAAAGCTACTTGGTCATGTAACTATACTTGTATTGAAACTAGAAACAGCATTATTATAAGTTCTTCTTGCAGCCCCTATTTCTCTTTCAGAGTAATCTGCAGCATTCATTAATCCTTTAAATGCTTCAGACGCTTTTATATCAGGATAATTTTCGGAAACAGCTATTAAACGAGAAAGAGCAGAACTTGTCGATTTATCAATATCAGCTCTATTTTCATTATTGATTGTTGAAGCTCTTAATTTAGTGATATCTTTTAATAGTGATGCTTCATAGTTACACATTGATTTTGTTGCATCTAATAGTTTTACTAATGTATCTCTTCTTTTCGCTAATTGAACATCAACACTTGAGGCACATTCGTTAACTTTAATTTGTTTGGCATTTAATTCATTTCTAGCTATTATAAAATAAATACCAAATAAACCTAAAGTGATTATTGAAAGTAAAATAATTAATCATGTATTATTCTTCGTTGGCTTAACTGTATCATTACTTACTTTAGCGTTGTGACCCTCTGGATTTGAAGTCGAATCTTCGTTATAAATCATAAATTACCTCTTTGCTTGAAGCTATTATAATAAATTGAAATTCAATATAATACTTACTATTGAAATTATAATACATTTAAACAATTGTGTTAATAAATTTTCATATACTTATTTAAAAAAATAAGCAAGAAATAATGTTCCAAAAATCATAATATTAATTTTTTAATTTAATGATTTTTCAATATTTATTAATTTAAATATAATGTTGAAATAAAGGTTTTATTTTATTTAATTAAACAAATAAAATTTGGCAATGATTGTTGCTTAGTAAAACTAATTGCCTTTTTAGAATAAACATATATCTTTATTGATTGTGGTATATTTAAAATATATGAAGAAATATATTGATAATTTAGAAATTCAAGATGAAGAGAAGATCAAAAAAGAAATTACTGAATGAAAAGATGATATTTTAAAAAAATGTTATGCTCAGATGAAAACTTCTAACAAATGGTTAGGAATTGGCTTTTTATTAGCGGGTTTAATATCGTTTATAATTACGTATATACTATCAGTAAGAGTTGATCCTGTTAATGGCGACCCACAATCTAACTATTTTTCTTTTGCTGCACCAGCGTTTATTGGGCTTGTTTTAGTTATTATTGGTTCAGTTTTTGCATTTAAACATAGCGTAAATAAAGCTGCATTTACAATGTTATTAATTATTTATATTGATATCAATCCTATAGAGCATTGATTTCCTGAAATAAATGAAAACATAAAAGTTGATAACAATTCTGATTTATATATTCAAAAATCTAATGAAAATAATTATAGAAAAATGAAATATGAAGTTGGAACAGAATCAAAGGGTTTAATAAGAGAGTATAGAATAAATGAAGGGACAATTTTTGATAATCCATATTACTTAACATGTGGAATATGAAAATCAACATCAAACAATAATACTGTTTATGAGAGTTATTTACCATTATTAAAAATAGAGACAAATTTATTTGAAAACCAAGTAATTTCTATCACTAATGATCGATTTATTTTCCCTGGATTTACTAATAAGGATATTCAATTAGAGGATAATGAATTCAATAAAATTTTTTCAATGAAAACAACTGATGAAAACGCTCTTAGAATGATATTGACTCCACTTGTTCAAAATAAGTGAAAAGAAATCAAAGGATTACCATCTTTTAAACTACATATTGAAGATGGCATTATAATGCTGTCATTTAACCCAATGCAAAGTTTTATGGATTATGAAAAAATATCTGAATTATCGTTAAAAGAATTTAAAAAGATAGATGTAAAAATTATGAATGACTATAAAAGGTTTTTAGCTGTTTTAGATCTAATCTTTTCAATCTCTATTTTTCAATTTGAAAATTCTAATAAATACCAAGATTAATTTTAATACTGTTCATTTTTAATCAATCTAAAAATATACAAAAACGAAATTATATTAAGTTTAATTTACTATATTTAAAGTGTTATTAAAAAATAACACAATCTTAATAATACGCCCGTAAATAAATTGTATTATTTTAATGAGAATAAAGAAAATATGGGGTAAATTATGAGAGCAAAAAAACTATTTATGTTTTTAGGAGGTGCAGCTGCTTTTTCGCCATTATTGGTTATGGCTTCTTGTGTTGGTAATAAAGAAGGTGTAAAAGATCCTGTTGTAAAAGATCCAGATACAGAAGATCCAAATACAGAAGATCCGGTTACAAAAGATGTTAAGGTGGCAGCATTTAACATATCTTTTGCAACAGATGGAGATAATACTGAAACTTATAAAAGATGATTTGATTTTTTATCTATTAGTAAAGTTGATCAAGATGCACTAGTTAATAAAATTAAATTAGCAACACCTATGGAAGCAATTGAAAAGGCGTTAGCTGAAAGAGTTGTGCAAATTAGAAATATAGCAGCTATTATTCAAAAAAATCGTCCAGATGTTTTAGTATTGAATGAATTTAATAATGATGGAAATGGAGAAAACAAAGAAATTATAAAAGCATTTCAAGATAATTACTTATCTATAGGGCAAAGTATGAATAGTATTGATGGTGGAGACTTATTAGAACCAATCATATATCCTTTTTATGAAACATATGCTACAAATACGGGCCTTAGTTCAGGAATGGATTTAAATAATGATGGCAAGATTGATAATAATCCTCAAGATGCCTATGGGTTTGGCTTCTATCATGGACATTATGCATTTGGATTAATGTCAAAGTATGAAATAGAAAAAGAGAATACAAGAACATTCCAAAATTTTAAGTGGAAAGATTTACCTGATGCAACAGTTCCTAAAATTGAAAGAGATAATGGAAGATTACCTGCTGGAATGAAATTAGGAGATGATTGATTTACAAAAGAAGAATGAGATAATTTTAGATTATCATCAAAGAATCATGTAGATGTACCGATTAAAATAAAAGTAGGTAATAAAACTGAAAGAATTCACTTATTACTTTCTCACCCTACACCTCCCGCTTTTGAAATAGGTGGAACGAAAACTAACTTATACCGAAATATGGCTGAAGTACAATTTTGAAAAGACTATATTGAAAACAACAAATCACTTTATGATGATAAAGGAGTTTTTGGTGGAATTGATGGAAGTGTAGAGAAATTCATTATTGTTGGTGATTTAAATGCTGATAATCTATCAGGTGCTTCAAGTGGTCTTCCAGGTGGATTAACTGCTTTATTAGAAAGTAAATTAATTAATAGTGATATTGCAACAGGTTCTCTTATGCCAACTAGTAAAGGTGGATTAAATGAACCAAATAGGAAGAAGCATCCCAAACCAGAAACAAGAACAAGTGTTTTTGGTTTGAGAGTTGATTGATCTCTTCCTTCTAAAAACTTAGAGACAACCGATTCAGGTGTTTATTGACCTGATGTTGATGAAGAAGGAAGAATATTGTTTCATGATAAAAGAATTGGTAAGAAAGGCGATAGTAAAGAAGTTTCATCTGATCATAGATTAGTTTGAAGTACTATTCGTTTGAAGTCTTAATCTTTATTATTTTAACTTAAAATAATGTTTTTATTTATTTGTGTTTTAAGAAATTTTATATTAAAGTTTAAGGTTTAATAAATAATATTTATTTTACTATAATTCTTTTAATGAAAATATATATTTGAATTAGAGCAATGTTTTAATAAATAATTAACATTCTATAATTTTATTGTTGGAAGTGTTTTAGAATCAATCAAAACTATTAAATATTTAGTTGGAAAGGGGGTTGATATTTTTGTTATCAACCTTCATTTATAAACAATGATATAGAAGTTGGTTTCATGTCAAAATCCGATTTATATCATTTAACATAATAATCATTCTTATATTAAAGTTAATAAACAGTGCATGAGAAATAATTATTAAAAATATTATAGATTTCGTGTTTATAAAAGGATTTTTCTGACCACAACAAATATATTGCTAATTTATATACCTTAAAGTTATCTAAATTTTAAAACTTAATTGAATTTATGACAAATTATTACTCCTTAAAATAATTTTATTCTGTGAATAAGATTAAATAAAGATATTTTTTATATAATTATTAATAATTGATTTAATAAATGCAAAAGTAAAAAAAGTTCATAGGAGGTTAGTTGTGAATAAAAAGCAATTGGGACAAGTTTTTACCCCTAAAATTATTGTAGATAAAATGATTTCTCTAATAAGTATTAAAAATCCAAAACTAATTTTAGAAACAAGTTCAGGATCTGGTAATTTTTATTTTCCGTTAAAAGAAAGATATGAAAATATTGTTGGCATTGAAATAGATGAAAAAATAGCACATAAAGATGCAGTTATCTCTTCTTATTTTGACACTAATTATAAACCAAATATCATCATTGGAAATCCCCCTTATGTTGATTTTAAAGAAATTATCAATAAACCTACCAATACGTTATTGATTCATAAACCGAATTTATACTTCTTTTTTTTAGAGAAGGCGTTGAGTGATTTGAAGGAAAACGGAGAGTTAATTTGAATTGTCCCTGCGAGTGTTTTTTCAACATCAAGCTCTAAAAAAATAAATAGAATAATTAATGAAAACTATTCTATAACATATTGAGAACAAGTAAAAGAAAACATTTGAGAAAACGCATCTATCCCCACTGCAATTATTAAAATAATAAAATCTAAAAACCATAAAGACAAAGTTGATTATTTCTATTCAAAAGATAAAATATTTTTTGGCGAAAAACCAAAATGAAATATTCAAGATATTAAAGTTAAGGTTGGCGGAGCAAGCGGTTTTAATTCTCTTCTGCAAAAGGGAGATACTCCATTTATTGTTTCCCATACTGAAAGAACCAAAAAGTTGAATTATATTGACTATGAACCAAAAAAATGAATAAGACCAACGCCTAAAGCTCCGCCCAATTTTACATATCAAATTTTTGTTAATTGCAAAACTAGAAATAAAAAACCTTTCTATATGTTGGAGGATATAGAAAAAGGAAGGTTTTTAAATTATGACGCTTCTGTATTGTGTTTATTTGTTAATTGTGATAAAAATGAGGCCTTAAAAATTATTAAAAAACTAAATTCAATAAATTGAAAATTTATGGGTATTTTAAGAGATGGAAGACATCATTTTACACAAAGTATTTTGACAGCTATTTTTTAATTATGCTTTTCATTTCTGAAAAATATTCCTCAATATTAAGTAGTATTTCCGCTCTTAACTTAGCTGTCTGATATAAAGATTCTAATATATAAAATTTTGATTTTTCAAAAGATCTTTCAGTCATTATTTTATTCTTAGACCAATTGCATTGAAATGGCGGGTTGTTCCCATTTGCAATTAGTGTGTCAATTCTTCTTAATGAATTAAAGTAAATCTCTTTATAGTCGTTTTTATTTATTATTATAAAATAATAATCAGATGAGTGTTCGTTAATGTTTTCGGATAACAATTTAAAAAAAGGTTTCCATTGAGTTGGACACTTTTCATCTTTTATTCCTGTCAGTGAATAGAATATTCCAGCTTTAGAACTTATGTTATCTGCACTATTATTATTAAAGTCACTAACTTTTATATTGATTGGTATAAAAATAGATTCATCTTCATTTTTTATTAAAATATCATATCAATGTCTTGGGCCAGGATGACAAATTATTAATTTATGCTCTTTAAATAACTTTATATTAATATAATCAGGAATTATTAACTTTATTAATTCATCTTCATTAGTAATTGAATTTATTCTGCCATCTCTATCGTTGTTAGAAAGCTCTATATTTTTAAATTTAAGAAATTCTACTAAACTTTGAATAATTGAGTCTAAAAAATTTGTTGTTACTATGCCATCCACACTATACTTACCCTTCAAAATATTTATTGTTATAAATAATAAATTTCTGTTTTATCATCAATTTAAATTAATAAGCTAATTATTTATTTAAAATATTATATACTATCATGATTATTTTGATGTTATTTATTTCTATATACAAAGATTCTCTACTACACTTTCAAAATATTTGGCTTTATTCAAGTAGAATAGCTTCCAAGTTTATTTTGATTATTTTCAAAGTTTTTGCTCAATGTGAAATGATTTTTTATTATCAAACTTTATTTTAAACCTTTTTTAAAATTTGATACACTATTTCATAATCAAAAATTTTATAATTTTATGGTATTTATAATAAAAAGATAGTTTCCAACTCGGAAATTATTTTCATTATTCCGGTTAAAATATATGTCTTTTCTTTTTTGTTTCCATCAAGTTCAATTATTAAGTTTTCACTAATTAGTGTATTTAATAATTTCTTTGCCAAGTAAGGAGTTATATCCATTGCTTTACAAATAGATTTAACAGAAATAATTAATTCTTTATATAAGATTACATTGATTAAAACTTTATCAATTTTTGTATTTTGATTTATGCTAATAAATAATGAATCTAATTTTGAAAGTATATTTGTCGATTCATCACTAGCCATAGATATACTATCTAAAATATAAATAATGAATTCACCAATTCTTTCTTCATCTTTATTTACTAATTGTAAAAGATTGTAGTATTGTTTTTTTGTTCTCTGAATTTGTTGGCTTAGAGGAATAAACGGTGAGCTAATAACATCGCACATTATTAAATATAAAATATTAATAATCCTTCCTGTTCTTCCATTGCCATCATTGTAAGGATGTATAGCTTCAAATTGATAATGAATAATACCCAACTTTATTAAAGGGTATTTATTATCATTATTAATAAATATTTCTAATTCATCTAAATATTTTAAAATTTCTTCTTTGCTTTGAGGTGGTGTTCAAATCACATTGCCATTACTATCGTTAATGTGAACGCCTACTCCAGATCTTATTGAGTCATTATTGTTTCTTATTATTTGTTGGATTTTGGTAAAAGTATTTTTGTTAATGAATCCATCACTCTTTATTGATTTCATTCCATACTCAATTGCTTTTAGCATCCCTGTTACTTCTTGTATTCTATCTATATTTTTCTTATTTAAAGATATATTTGCATAAACATTTAATATTGTGTCGTAATTTGTATTGATATTTTCAATTTCATTATTGTTTTTATTTTCAATGATTGAAATTAGAACACTAAAAATATTAATAAATGGACAATATTTAATTGATCCATCTAGTTTTGAGATTTTAGCAAGGGCAGTGTTGTGCTTTTCTAATATGTTATTATCATTTAAAAAATTCAAATCTTGTAATTTTGTTTTAATCATATATTCTCCTAAAATTTATAGCACAATAAATTATTTTCATCACTTTTTAAAATAAATGATATAATTTGTTTACTTAAAGATAATTATATAATAAAAAAATCTATATTTTTACTAAATTATTACTAAGTTAATTTATAGCACGATAAATAAAGGAGAAATATGTTTTGAAATTCGTTTGAAGTTTTTCTAGGTTACCCAATTAGTAACACTGATTTGAAACAATTTAATAAAAAGAGTATTCAAAGATTGTTTGAATATAAATCTATAAGTCAGAATTCTGTTGGTTCTTCAGTATATTTTAAAGAATTTAAAGCTACAAAAAAAATAATAAGTGAAAAAATAATTAATAAAAATATGTTCCTTCAAAAAGATGATATTTTGATTAAAGTAACGATGCCACATCAAGCAATTTTGATAGAAAAAATAGAGGAAAGCATTTTAGTGCCTTCTTCCTTTATAATAGTGAGGTCTATTAACGGTGAATCATCACTCAATAGAATAGAATTGTGATCAATAATCAATAGCGAAATATTTAAAAAAGAAATTGAAAAAATGAGCGAATTCTCTTTTAACAGGACGACTATGCTATCTTTAAAGAATATTAAGAATATAAAAATTGATGAAAAAGAAATTTTTAAAATTAAAAAATTATCTAATTTAATTTATGCAAATGAGAAATTAAAACAAAAATATGAAGACTTAATAAAGTTGAATGATATGAGAATAAAATATTACGAAAGGAAAAAAATATAATGATTGAACCAAAAAAACAAATACCGGAAGCCGGTATTGAATCTAAATTACTTTATAGGTTAAGTGATTTAGGTTACAAGCAAAGAACTGATATCAAAACAGATAAAGATATTGAAAACAATATTAAATATCATCTTGAAAGATTAGAATGATTGAAAGATAATAAATTAAAAAACCAAACACTAAGTGATGTTGAATTTCAAACATATATTATTAATATAATAAAAAACATGGATGTATATTCTGCAGCCAAAAAGTTTAGAGATATTTTTATTGTTAAAAGACCTAACAGAGAAAATATTAGATTGGCTTGTTTTGATTCAGAAAACTTTGACAACAATATCTTTGAATTTTCAAGTCAAATTAAAAGTGAAAGAAAATATGTAAATATTTCTGATGTTTCTCTATTTATGAATGGTTTTCCTATATGTCAAATAGAACTTAAAAGATCTAATGTTGATATTTTTGAAGCGTTTAATCAAATAGCGAGATATAAAGTAGAAACTTTTGATAGTAATATTAATAAATTTATTCAAATTTTTGTTGTTTCAAATAAAGAAACTACTCGCTACTTTTCAAATAATAAAAAAGTAAAAAAAGAATTTATCTTTCCTTGAAGTGATGAATCAAATAATCCTAAAAATAATTTATTTGAATTTGCTGACTCATTTTTAAATAAAGAAACCTTATTTAAATTAATTACTAAATATATTGTTCTTGAAGAAACAAAATTGATTAAGATATTAAGACCATATCAATATCATTCAGTTGAGAAAATATTAGATCATATAAATAACACAAATGAATTGAATAATAAATTAGTTGATTTAGATCAAAGAAGTAAAGAATTAAATACTTATGTTTTTCATGCAACCGGCTCAGGTAAAACACTTACATCATTCAAACTTTGTGAATTATTAATGAAGGACCCAAATATATCAAATGTTATTTTTCTTGTTGATAGATTGGATTTAAACGTTCAAACTATAAATGAATTTAATAAGTTTGCTGAAGAAGATTTAGATGAAACTGAAAATACAAAAAAACTTTCTCATCAATTAAAAGATTCAAATTCAAAATTAATTGTAACAACTATTCATAAGTTAAATAGATTAATAGAACCTAATGATGATAACCAATATAAATTTATTAAAGATAATAAGGAGCTTGTAAATAGTAATATTGTTTTTATTATTGATGAGTGTCATCGAAGTCAATTCGGAGATATGCACAAAAACATTAGAACAACTTTTGTTAAGTCAAGACTTATAGGGTTTACAGGAACCCCAATAATCAAAGGTAACGAAAATGATAAATTACAAATAACTTCTGATATGTTTGGTAAAGAAATACATAAATATATGTTACTCAATGCTATTGATGATTTAAATGTTCTTCCTTTTAAAATTGAATACATAGGAGGACCTAAGAATAAATTAGCTTCTCAAGATGATATTGAAGTAGCATCAATAAATATTGAAGAATTTTTTAAAGACCCTAAATATATAAATATTGTTGGTGATTATATTTATAAAATAAATAATAACTTAACACATAATAAAGCAATGAAGTCAATGTTGGTTTGTTCATCTATTGAAAGTGCAATAAGTTATTATTGATATTTCAGAAAAAATCATCCCGACTTAAATGTTGCTGCACTATTTAGTTTTATTGATAATGATAAAAATATTATTAACAATGACGATGACGATGACATAAAGAATAACTTAATCAAACACAGTAAACATGAGTTAGAAGATATAATTACTGATTATAATAAAACCTATCAAAAAGATTACTCAACAAAAACATTTAAAGATTATTCTGTTTCTATTCAAAGTGATCTAATAAATAATAAAGGAAATATTAATTTAATAATTGTTGTAAAAATGTTAACTACTGGATTTAATTGCCCTTCACTAAATACTATTTATATTGATAGAAGATTAAAAACACATGAATTAATACAAACAATATCAAGAGTTAACAGAGTTTATGAACCTTTCAAAACGAAAGCAAATGTCGTTTCATTTAGAACATTCAAGTATGATGTTGATTATGCAATTAGATTGTATAATGATAAAGAATTAAGAGGATTTATTGATAAGGGTAGTTTGGATGAAATGCTCACAAAACTAAACAAACATATTGATGAAATGAAATTAAAGTGACCTACTGCTGATGATGCACAAAACTGTCAAGGTGATAATAATAAAATGGAATTTATTGGATATATTAAACAAATAAACAAGTTGTTAAATGTAGCTTCTTCATTTATTGAATATAATCCTTCACTGATAAACATTACCGAAGATGAACTATCTACTTACCGTTCAGTTCAAAAGTTATTTGCTAGACGTATCCAAGAAGGTATTGAAAAAGAATCAATATTAGAAGATATAGATTTTGAAATAGAAATTATATCTGTTGATAATATTGATGTTGATCATATATTAAACTTAATAGATAGCATTGATATTGATGCAAATGATTTCCAGACAAGAATTGATGGAATAATTGCAAACTTAAGAAAATCACCATTAAAGTTAAAGTCAGACTTAATTGAAAAATTTATTAGACAATGAAAAAAAAACAGATTAGATGATGGCATTAGTATTCAAGAATCTTTTGCTGAATTTAAATTAAATAATGTGTTACATTTCATTGAAGAGTTTGCTAATCAAAACAGACTGGATTTTGATTTGATAAAAGAAGTGTATAAAAGTTACCAATTAGAAGGAAAACATATTCAAACATATTCTGAGAAATTAAGAAAATCTAAATCAATAGAAGCACTAAACTATCGAGATAAAAAAGAAACAGTTGAAAAAATTAAAAAATTCATTGTTGATTTAGATGGAAGTTTTGAATCATATGGAATAAGTGAACAAAAAAATGTTAATAACAAGGAAAGAGATTAAATATGAGTAGTCAAGAACAAAAAAACGAATTATTTCAAAAGCTAAATGCTATTTGTGATGTATTAAGAAAAACAATGGATTCATCTGAATACCGAAATTATATATTAGGATTTATATTCTATAAATTTCTATCAGAAAAAATGGTAAAGCAAGGTCAAGAAATTCTTGGGAAAGATGCTATCTACTTAGATTTAAAAGAAGGAGATCAATTACTACATGATGTTGAACAAGATTTAGAAGATGAATTGGGATATTATATTCCTCATAAATACCTATTTCAAAATTGAGTTAAGAAAATTCAAAACGGAGAAAAAATTATCAGCTTAATTGAAGATAGTGTTAAAGCAGTAGAAAATTCAGCAGCAGGGACAAAAAGTGAAGATGATTTTAAAGATTTATTTAGTGATATTGATTTAACTTCATCAAAACTAGGAAATAGTGAAACAGAAAAGGAAAAAGTAATTGCTCATGTTATTAATAAACTTAATGACATTGAGTTTGAACTTGATGATTCTAAAATAGACATCTTAGGAGATGCCTATGAATATCTAATAGCTACTTTTGCATCAGATGCAGGCAAGAAAGCGGGAGAATTTTACACGCCCCAAGAGGTTTCTAAAATATTAGCTAAAATTGTAAGTTCTAAAAACAAAAAGTTAAAAAATGCTTATGATCCAACTTGTGGATCTGGTTCATTATTATTACAAGTTAGTAAAATGGCAGACAGTGTAGGGGTGTTATATGGCCAAGAAGTGAAACAATCAACATTTAACCTTGCCAGAATGAATATGTTCCTTAGAGGGAAGAAATACCATGAATTTAACATAGCTAATGAGGATACTATTATGAAACCTCAACACTTTGATGAAAAATTTGATGTTATTGTTGCAAATCCACCCTTCTCTTTACCTTGAGATGCTCCCGAAGCTATGTTAATGGATCCAAGATTTGTTGACTTTGGAGTTCTTGCCCCTAAAAGCAAAATGGACTTTGCTTTTATTCAACATATGTTATTCCAACTTTCAGATAAAGGAATAATGGCGACAGTAGTTCCACATGGAGTTTTATTCAGAGGAGCTTCTGAGGGGAAAATAAGAAAAATGATTATTGAAAAATGAAATTGACTTGATGCAGTTATCGGTTTACCAGCAAATATCTTTTTTGGAACCTCAATTCCTACCTGTATTATGGTCTTTAGAAAAGATCGTAAACCAAGTGATAAAGTTTTATTTATTGAAGCATCAAGAGAATTTAAGAAAAAGAAAAACCAAAATCAATTGTCACAAGCAAATATAGACAAAATTGTTGATTCATATATTAATAAAACAGAAATTGATAAATATTCTAAATTAGTTTCATTAAAAGAAATTGAAGAAAATGAATATAACTTAAATATAACTAGATATGTTGATGCATTTGAAGATGAAGAGATTATAAATATTGAATTCAT
>CAJQGL010000086.1:0-29346 GCA_905477555.1 Coregonus lavaretus
ACCTGAAGGATGAGTTCCTAGAGAAAAACCTGAAGGATGAGTTCCTAGAGAAAGACCTGAAGGATGAACACCAAAACCTTTATATGCAAACAAGGAAAATACATCTACTGACGCAAATAAAGAAACTAAAAAAGATGAAGGAGCAATTTAATGTCTGGAAACCCTATTAAAGAATTAAGAGAATTAACTGGAAGTGGATTTATCGATTGTAAAAAAGCTTTAGATGCAACCAATGGTAATATGCAAGAAGCGATAAAATGATTACAAGAAAACGGAATAGCAAAAGCTGTTAAAAAATCTGGTAGAATTGCTGCTGAAGGATTAGTTGCTACACTTGTTAACGATAAATTTGGAGTTATATATGAAGTAAATTCAGAAACTGATTTTGTTGCTAAAAATGATAAATTCGTTAATTTAGTAAAAGAAATTGGAGAAGTTTTAATTTCTAATGATTTTAAAAATGATGAAGAATGTTTAAAGTTAAAAAACTCTAAAGGAATTACAATTGAAGATCTTGCTACTGCAGCAACATCAACTATTGGTGAAAAAATTTCTTTTAGAAGAGCTGTTAAATTTGAAAAGAAAGATGGAATCTCTATAGGAGCTTATACTCATTCTGATGGACAAAAAGCTGCACTTTTTATTGTTAAAGGGTCAACTGATGAAAATTTAAAGGGAGTTGCTATGCACATAACAGCTATGAACCCTGAATTTTTAAATGAATCTTCAGTTCCTTCAGAAAGAGTTGAAAAACTTAAAGTAGAATTTTTAGAATCACCAGCATTAAAAGGTAAACCTGAAGCAATTAAAGAAAATATACTAAAAGGTATGTTAAGAAAATCTTTATCTGAAGATACATTAACTGAACAAGATTATGTTGTTGAATCTGGAAAAACAATCTCAAAATTTTTAGCTGAAAACAAAGCTACAGAAATTGCAATGGTTCGTTTTGAAGTTGGAGAAGGAATCGTTAAAGAATCTACCGATTTTGCTGCTGAAGTTAAAGCTCAAATGTCTAAATAAAATATATAACAAAAATTTATATTATATTAACACAAAACACCCTATTATAAGGGTGTTTTTTATATAAGTTATATGTTTATCTATAGTTTGATAAACTGCTTTAAAAGCTAATAAATCTCGATATAGACAACTTTAATATTAAGATATTTGTTTGTTTTGACATTTCTTAAATGAATAAAAGCGCAAATATCTAAATAAGATATATAGTAAAAATTTAATTTTAAAAGATTTTATAAGTTATATTTTTCTCTATAGCTTAATGAACCTTCACTAAAAGCTAATAAATTTTGAGATGGAACAACATTAATTTTAAAACATAATTTATTTGTTTTATTGTCTCTTCAAATGAAATCTAATCTATCAGAGTAGATATATGTCATTGTAATACCAAGATACATAATAATACCAATCGCCATAAATGTAAATAGAATTGCTGGATAACCCGCTAATGGACCTAATATTGGTCTTAACATATCATCAATCCCGTTTATTTCCGGAGCACCAATATAAAATCAATTAGGTCTTCATCTTATATCAGGAACATTTGAAAACACCATATTTAACAAAAAGATTATAATTGTAAAAGCCCCCATAATTAAAATAGTATAAGAAATTGTACTTTTATAAAAAACGGGTTTTAAACATGTGAATAAATAAAATGGAATTATTATTGAAGATAAATGGATAATAAAGAAATCTCAAAACACATAGTTATCAATACCAATTTCCATTCCGCCAAATTCAGATCAATAATCCGAATTACTTAAATCAGAGATCAATATACCTATAATTCCGCCACCAATTGCTAGTGATCCAAAATATTTAATTCAATCAACTTTTTTAAAAGTTAATGAAATCCCTATTAAAATTACAAACATTCTACAAAAATGGAACGGAATCATTTCCCATAAATTTGGATAACCTCCAACGACTAAAATAACTATTCTAAAAATTGACAATAAAAAAATGAAAAGCCCATAAATTTGAAAAATATTAACAACTCTTTTTGTATTGTTTAAGTAATTGTTTCTAATTTGTGATTTAAATAAAAAAATTGACAAACAAGCGACAAATAACAATGCATAAATTAGATAAACCATTCACATTGAATTTTCAAACGATATAGAATTTCCTTGTCATGAAAAAAAAGATAAACCAAAAACACCTGTTCCAACTCTATCGGGTAACATATTATTAATTGTGTTTTCGACCATTATATTCATATATATAAATACTATCATAATATTAAAAAATATAAAATTTATCACGGTTTTAAAGTAAAATTATAAATATATTATTTATTAATAAAAATATGAAATTTTGGTGTTTATGAAAAACGATAAAAAAAATATGAAAGACATTGTGAACCATTTAAAAAATTCAGGTTTTGTTTTTCAAAGTTCTGAAATCTATGGAGGTCTCGCAAATACATGAGACTACGGGCCATTGGGTGTTAATGTAATTAATAAAATTAAAAAACAATGATGAAAATCATTTGTAACTATTGAAGATAATAATGTTGGTCTTGATTCTAAAATATTACTAAATCCAAAAATTTGAGAAGCAAGTGGTCATATTTCTAATTTCTCAGATCCTTTAATAGAAAATAAAATAAATCATAAACGTTATAGAGCAGATCATATTTATGAAGAAGTTACTAAAAAAAATTGTGATGGTATGAGTAATGAAAAGCTTGAAGAATTCTTAAACAAAAATGTTAAAGAATATGATGGATCTGAAACTGATTGAACAGAAATTAAACAATTTAATTTAATGTTTGAAACATCACAAGGTGTAGTTGACTCTAAGAAGAATTTAATATATTTGAGACCGGAGACAGCACAAGGGATATTTATAAATTTTAACAATATACAAAGGTCATTAAGATTAAAGCTTCCTTTCGGAGTGGGTCAAATAGGTAAATCATTTAGAAATGAAGTAACACCAGGTAATTTCATTTTTAGAACAAGAGAATTTGAACAAATGGAATTAGAATTTTTTACTTTTAAAGAACGAGATATAAAAGATTATAATTATTATGTTGATAAGTCATTTAATTTTATTAAATCATTAGGTATAAAAGAAGATTCACTGAAAATAAGAGTTCACGAAAAAGAAGAGCTTGCTCATTATTCAAAAGGAACAAGTGATATTGAATTTCTTTTCCCATTTGGTTGAGGAGAAGTTATGGGTATTTCAAATAGACAAGATTTTGATTTAATGTCTCATAATAAATTATCAAATACTAAATTACAATATCTAGATCCAGAAACAAATAAATTTATTATTCCAACAGTTATTGAACCATCAGTTGGTGTTGACAGATTACTATTGGCAATTCTGGTTGATTCATACGAAGTAGAACAACTAGAAAACGAAGAGAGAATAATCTTAAAGATAGATAAAAATATTGCTCCATATAAAGTGGCCATATTACCGCTAGTAAAAAAACTTTCTATCGATGCTAAGAAAATTTATCATGAACTTATAGAAAATGATATTGATACTTCATTTGATGAGAGTGGGTCAATCGGTAAAAGATATCGCCGCCAGGATTCAATTGGAACATATTATTCTATAACATTTGATTATGATTCGCTAGAAGATAAGATGGTTACAATAAGGAATCGTGATACCATGAAACAAGAAAGAATATTGATTTTAGATATTCAAAATTATATAAAGTAGGAGATTAACTTGAGCACAGAAACTATAAACGAAATATTACAAAAATCAGATATTGTTGAAGTTGTTAGTGAGTTTATAAATATTTCAAAAATAGGAAAGAACTATAAAGGTATTTGTACTGTTCACAACGACACAGCACCATCATTATCTATCTCTCCTGAAAAGCAATTTTTTAAATGTTTTTCTTGTGGAGTATCAGGAAATGTTATTTCTTTTCTTGAACAATTCCAAAAAATGTCTAAAAAAGAAGCAATTATATTTTTGGCAAAAAAATATAATATTGATTCAAAGAATTTTGAATATGTTGAAAATTCAAGATATAATGATAATCAAAAAAAAATCATAAAAATCTTTGAAGATATCACTCAAAAATTTTCTTATGATTTAACATTTAAAGAAAATGTAAATGCAATAAAATTTTTAAAAGATAGAAATATTGATTCTAAAATTCAGAACAAATTTTCAATAGGATATGCAAAACCATATAAAATAGAAAATTACAAAAATTTTCTATTGAAAAAAAACAATGATGTTTCAACAATGATGAATGCGTCATTGATTAATGAAAAGGAAAATCAAACAATTTCAGATAGAATAATTTTCCCTATTAAAAATGAATTTGGAGATATAGTTGCGCTTTCATCTAGAACATTAGACCCTAACGAAAAAGTGTATAAATACATAAATTCAAGTGATTCAATGGTATTTAATAAATCTTCAATTATTTATAATTATTGAAGAGCAAAGGATGCTGGAAAAGAAATATTCCTTGTTGAAGGTTTTATGGATGTAATTGCTTTTGCTAAAGTTGGACTTGATAATGCTGTTGCTCTTATGGGGACATCAATTTCTGATATTCATATATCAAAATTAAAAAAACACTCAGTAGTGCTTTATTTCGATAATGACGCTGCAGGGTTAAAGGCAACTATTAAATCAATATTTTTATTACTTAAAGCGAAAACTGATGTGAGTGTTATTATCAATACTTCAACATATGATCCTGATGAATTTTTAAACAATAATGGAGAAAAAGAATTTCTTAAATTACTAAAAAGTAGAATGTCAGGGATTGAATTTATTTATCAATATTTAATTAATTTGATTGATATTAATAATTCAAACAATATTAGAAATTTTATTAATAAATTTAATATTTATTTGAGTATGTGTGATTCTATTGTTAAATCACAATATTCAAACAAAATTTCTGAATTATTAAATATAGAAATTAATGAAGTTAACAAAATAATTAACATGCCATTAATTGAGAAAAATACTTCAATTGAAACACCAATCGAAGAGGTAAATAAAAAAAATAATTTAGATAATTTTGAAAAAAAAGTCGAAAAAGAAGATACAATTAAAAATACTTACATATTTATTAATATAAATAGATTATTGTTAGGCATGTTGGAGAACTCAGAACTCATTAAAATTTATTTAGATAAAAAAGTATTTTTAGGATCAGTAAGATATATTGAATTAGCATCATACATAATAGCTAAAAAAAGAAATATAAATTTTTTGATTAATGAAGAATTTGAAAGAAGTTTATTAGAAATTAAAAAAACGCCAAACCCTCCTAAAAATAATGAAGAATTTTTAGAAACTATAAAAAATATAGAAAAAGAAAAAATAAAATTAAAACTAAAACAAAACAGCATTAAAATTAAAAAAACAATTGCAAATAATCCGAATGATGATTTTGTTACAAAAATATTACAAAGCTCAATTGAAGCAAAAAAAAATAAATAAAAGGATTAAAATGAGAAAAACTACAACGAAAAATATAAATCAAAAAAAATCTATTTCTAAAAAAGAATCAATTAGTAAAAAGAAAGAAGTTGAACTTGCATTTGTTAATGAGATTCAATCAAAAGAAAAACCTAAAAAAGAAACTGTAGCAGCAAAACCTAAAAAAGAACCGGTAGCAGCAAAGTCTAAAAAAGAACCGGTAGCAGCAAAACCTAAAAAAGAAACCGCAGCAAAGCCTAAAAAAACAAATAAAGATATTGTCGGTGATTCTAAATTTGATTTCGTTTCTAATGAACTTAAAAAAGAACTTAAAAAAATAACAAAAGCAAACCCTGATGAAAAATTTCTTTCTCAAGAAAAAGTTTTTAAATTTTTAGATAAAAAGAAATTAGAAATTGACGACGACGACTTGGATGAATTATTAATTCATTTAATTAATGTTGATATTATATCTAATGAAACTGATTCAGTTGATTTGATAGATGCTAGCATCGACGATTTTACTGATGAAGGAATAACTATTGAGGACACTGATGAATTTTCATTAAGTGATACTGATGAATTAGAACTTGACGATTTAGATGACGAGCTAGAGTTAAAAGATTATAATGATATAGACGAATTATATGTTTCTGAAATTATTAAACAACCAAGAGTATCAGACAAAAACATGAAAAATAAACTTTCTGAAACTAGTGATATCGTTAAATGATACATGAGATGAATTGGTAAATATGGACAACTTCTAACTGCTGAAGAAGAAATTGATCTTGCGAAACGTATTGAAAAAGGTGGTCGTGACGGTAAAAAAGCTAAAGAAATATTAATCAGAAGAAATTTAAGATTAGTTATAAATAATGCTAAAAAATATAAAAATAGAGGATTATCTTTTATTGACCTTATTTCTGAAGGGAATGCAGGTATTATTAAAGCCGTATCTAAATATGATTGAACTAAAGGGTTTAAGTTTTCTACTTATGCTACTTGATGAATTAGACAAGCGATAACAAGAGCTGTTGCTGATCAAGCGAGAACAATTAGAGTTCCTGTTCATATGGTTGAAACAATTAATAAAATAATTAAAATTAAAAGAGAATTACAACAAGAGTTAAATGAGGCTCCAACGGACCAACAAATAGCTGATAGATATGGTGAAGATTTTACTGTTGAAAAAGTTCAATATATTCGTCGTATTAATATCGATCCAATTTCACTTGATAAACCAATAGGTAAAGAGGATGATTCATCATTTAGTGATTTCATTAAAGATAATAATGTTATTTCTCCAATTGACTACGCTGCACAAGAAGAGTTATCTTCAATTTTAGAAGAAATGATTCAATCGCACTTAGATGATTTTGAAAAAGAAATAATTCAAAAAAGATATGGAGTTGGTGTTGATTCTGAAGGTAATAAGATAAAATCTCATACTTTAGATGAAATAGCAGCAGAGCTAGGTTGTACAAGAGAAAAAGTTCGTCAAATAGAAACAAAAGTTTTAAGAAAATTAAAACACCCACAAAGAAGAAAAAAATTAAAAGAATTTTACCAAAATGAAAATCAATAATCAAAAATCAATAATTAATTTATTCGAAAAACATTTTCCATTAGAAACTCAAGAAAAATGAGATTTTAGTGGTTTTTCTTTTATTTCTCCAATTGAAAAGAATTTAAAAATTATGATTACACTGGATGTGGATAAAAAAGCTATTTTAAAAGCTATTAGCGAAAATGTTTCTTTAATTGTGTCTCATCATCCATTTTGCTTCGCACCATCAAAAGAAGAGGCAATAATATTTGATAATTCAAAAGAAGAGTTATATGAATTACTTTCAAAGAACAATATTTCAACTTATTCGCTACATACAACATTTGATTCAAAAGATGAAGGGACAGGATTTTTCTTGGCAAAAAAATTAGGCTTATTAGAAAATGTAATTAAGAATTATAAATTTAGTTTAATTATTAAGTACTCTTCGTCTTTTGAATCTTTAATAAAATTGATAAAAAATAAATTTTCATTATCTTTCATTATTTCAAATTGAGAATCGAACTTAAATACACCTATAAATAAAATTTATTTTGCTCCTGGAGCCGGGGATATTTATGAGTATATAAAACACAATGAAAAAGATAATTGTGACTTGCTTGTTACGTCTGATATAAAGTGAAACGAACAAGTTGTTTTACAAAATCTTGGATTAAAATTTATTATTTTATCTCATAAAGTAGAAGAAGTTTTTATAGATGGAATGAAAGAATTTTTAGACGATAAATTATCAAAAGACATTGAAATAATTTCGGATTATAGGGAAGAAAATATAAAAAAATTCTAAATTAATAATGAAATTTATTTATATAAATAGCAAAATTAGTATTTATTGTTTTAATATATAATTTACTTAAAATAATATTTATAGTTATAATTAAAAAATGGACTTAATAAATTGATTTCCTGGCCATATGGCCAAGGCCTTAAACGATATAAAAGATAAGCAAGAAATTGTTGATTGTTTTATTGTTCTTCTAGATGGTAGAGTTCCATTATCTTCATATAATGATGAATTTGATAAAATAGGACCTAAGAAACCAAGATTATTTGTTTTTACTAAAAGTGATTATACAAATGTTAACAAACTTAATGCATTACTTCCAAAATTTAATAATGAATATGATGTATCTGTTGTTGTTAATTTAAAGAAACCGCAATCTAGAAAAAAAATATTAGCAAAATTAGAAGAAGTTTTATCTAAGAAGAGAGAAAAGGATGCAAAGAAAGGTTTATTAAAACCGAGATTAAGATGTTTTGTAATCGGTATGCCAAATGTCGGTAAATCAACAATGATCAATTTATTAGCTCAAGCAAAAAAAACAAGAGTTGCTAATTTTGCAGGAACAACAAGATCATTGCAATGAATTGCTGCGGGAGATATTCAATTATTAGACACCCCAGGAATTTTGATGCCTAAATTATTAAATCAAAGAGATGCACTAAAATTAGTTGCAACAGGAGCTATAAAAAGTGAAGTAGTCTCGGATTTAGATTTCTATTATGAAATAACTTTTTTGATTAATAAATATGCACCTGAAAAATTTGAAGAACTAGGAATTGAATATTTTAAAGATGAAATTGGAATGTATAATGAATTAGTAAAATTTACTAAAAAAAGAAACTTGTTAATTAAAAACGGTGAACCAGATATCAACAAGGGTTTGAAGATAATAAGGCAACAAATATTAAATTTCAAAAATATAATTTGAGATCAATAATATAATAAATTAAACTTAAAGGAATAAAAATGGCAATAAAAGCAAAAGACTTATGAAATGAATTATATAAAGACAATGAGTTTGCTTTCGATTTTGATAATCAGCTAATGATTAAAAAAGAATATAAAACAAATTCACCATTTTCTTGAAGTGAAGAACAATTTGATTTTGATGATGAAAAAAGCTTTATAGCAAATACATCAACTCTTAAGAAGAGAGATAAGAAATCTGTTTTTGAAATTAACAATATAAAATATTACATAACAAAGAATCCTGATTATAGTTATTCAATATTGACACCAACAAAAATATTAGATGAAAAATGTCCGATAAATTTTGATTTGTTTTTAAGTAATAAAATAAATAATTATTTAGAAAAAGAATATTCTTATATTGTTATATCTTTTAGAAAAATGAATATTGATGCAATGAACATTTTTAATAATTATATTGTTGGTTATCTTAGTAATTTTAAAGAGTTGATATGATTTGACATTAATAAAAAATTATTTGCAAGAACTGAGATTAAATTTCAATTTGAAACCAATGAATTGTTTAATGCAAACAAGATATTAGAAACAGCAATAACAATTAGTTCTTTAATGCCATTAATATTTTATAGATTATCTAATTTAGAAATAGAATTATGAGCGGAAGATATGCAAGATGAAAATAATTTCAACATTTTTGTTTCATCTAATAGATGTCTTGAGAATATTTTTGAATTAAAAGATGTAGAAAATTTAGGTATGATTACATCATTTGAAAATACTATTTTTATCGATAAAAGAACAAAAGATATAATTTTAGATAATGGTGGTTTTGTCAATAGTTTTGTTAAGGCTAAAAATTCAATTACCCCAGATATCTTTCAATACAAATTAGCTAGAATAGACATTGCAAACTATAACCAAAAAATATTTTCTAAAAAATAAATATATTAATATATTATTTTTTAAAATAATTAAGTATTATTCCGCCAGCTACAGCCACGTTTAATGATTCATATTTTATTGGAATATATATTTTTATATCGACTAATTTTTCAACTGAAAATTCTATTCCGTTTGCTTCATTACCCAGAACGATAATATTTTTTTCAAACTTTTCAGCTTCATCAAATTTCATAGACTCTTTATTAACGAACGTTCCATAAACTTTATATCCGTTTTTCTTTTGTTCTTTAATTCAAATTGCAGAATCAGATACATTGAAGGAATTGGTGCTAAAAAATGCCCCTTGCGTTGCACGTAAAACTTTAGGGTTATACAAATCAACACCTTCAACAACAATATCATTATAGCCAAATGATTTTGCCGTTCTTATTAACGTTCCTAAATTTCCAGGATCATTAATTTTATTCAAGAACAAAACATTTGAACCTAGTGGTTTTGGTTTTATCATTTTACAAATAGCAATTACATTTTGTGGCGTTACTGTTGTTGAAAGTTTTTTAATTTCATTATCACGAGCAATAAGAGTTTCATCGAAGTCGAAAAATTTTTCAGTTGAAATAATTGTTATTACAACATTTGTCTTCAACGCTTCCTCAACAAGATGCTTACCTTCAATTATGTAAACCTGCTTTTCTAAACGGTATTTTTTATCCATTAATTTTTTATATTCAACAATTTCATTTTTCGTTAAATAGTCTTTTTGCATTTCGATTAAATATTCTTTATTACTACTCATTATTATCTTCCAATAAAAAGTTTTTACCTTTTTGCACTTCAAATAAAGACAAGTCTTCAAAATTATTTTGTCTCAATATTTCATAAGCGATCAGATTTACACTATTAGCTAAATTCAAGCTTCTACAATTTTGACTCATAGGTATTCTTAGACAAGTGTCAACATTTTCTTTTAAGATTGCTTTTGGTATTCCTGTTGATTCTCTACCAAACATAACCCATACATCTTTTTCTGTTTTAAAATCGATATCCGCATAATTTTTAATTCCATACCTTGATATATAGTATATTTTTTTATCACTATGTTTTTCAACAAACTCATCATAACTTTCATATACAAAATAATTAATGTCACTTACTTCTCTACCTGCTGCAGATCTTTTTATTAGTGGGTGATAAAGATCAAAAGATAGCGGTTTTATAATATGTAAAACAGCATTAGTTGCATAACAAGTTCTTATAATATTTCCGGTATTAGGTGGTATTTCAGGTTGATATAAAATAATGTTAGTCATAACATATTATTATAAGTCATTAAAAAATATTTAGATTATTTTATTTTTAATTTATTGTTTTATTTTATAGACAGCGAAATAATCAAGAAGATTTTATTTATTTTTGACAGTTAGGACAATAAAATGTCCCTCTTTTATTAATGAAATCTTTTACAATAATAGAATCGCAATTACTGCATTTGTTCTTATTTTTATTATAAACATTTAAATAGTTTTGAAATGTTCCGGAATGAGTATTATCAAATAAAAATGAAGATACAGTTGTTCCATTATTCTCAACGGCTAAGGATAATATTTTTTTTGAAGATTTTGCAATTGTTTCACATTCTTTTTTAGTAATTGAATTTCCTTGTCTAAATGGTGAAATTTTTGAATCAAACAATATTTCACAACAATATATATTTCCAATTCCAGAAACAATAGATTGATCTAATAAAATTGTTTTAATATTTTTTTTGAATTTATTTATTTTGCCATATAAATACTCTGCATCAAAATTAGAATTCAAAGGATCAATTGCAATTTTAGATAATTCTTTTGACTCTAAAAATAATGACGATTTATAAATTGTAAATGTTCCGAATTTTCTTGTATCGTGATAACCAAGATTAAAATCAGTTAAATAAAACAATAAATGTATATGTTTACCAACAGTTGGTTCACTCTTTTCTTTTATTAAATATTTACCTTCCATTCTTAAATGACTTACCATTACATAATCGTTATCTAAGTGAAATATTAAATATTTACCAATTCTATCAATGTTAATAATCGAAGAGTTGATTAAAACGCGTTTAAAATCAGTTTTAGAAACATTTTTAATCATTTTTTCAGCTAAAATATCAATATCTAATATTTTTTGATTAATTATCTTTGTTTTTAAATAATTTATAACTGTTTGAACTTCTGGTAATTCAGGCATTTGTCCTCCAATGTTATTGTTTATTTAATATTTACATTATAAAGAAATAATTATTTTATTTAATATTTGATATACTTTATTAAAAAGATAATAAATATTATTTATTATAAAGCAATTAAGAGATGATATGTTATGTTTGACAAGAAAAATTATTTAAAAAATAAAATTATTAACCTAGTTTCAATTAGTACAAAAGATAGAACTATCTTTACTAAACTTAATTCAAATGATGTCTATAATCCGTTGATTTTTTATGATACTAAAAAACTTGATTCACTATTTGATGAAAATATAACTTGTAAATTGTCTGCGAAAAATAATTGAGCAAAATTAGAAGAAAAATTATCGAAAGTTAAAAATTACAATGATTTTGTAAAATTTACTGATTCTAATTCTATATTTATTCCTAAAAGCAAACTTAACTTATTATCTTCATCATTTGATAACAAAGCTGATATTTTTGATTACATAAAATTAAAGTTTGAAATGTTAGATAAAAAATTAACTAACTTGGATAGTTTGGCAATTAATAGAGAAACTGATACTGGTGAATGATGCTTATATTTAGCTAGATATTTTTTGGTAGGATCTTTATCTAATAAAGAAGTGATTAAAGCTCCAATATTTTTTAAAGAAGTTCATATCAATATAACAGATGCTTCATTAAAAGGTAATGATGAGTCATTACACATTAATGAAAAACTAATAGTTCATTTGATAAAACAAGAAAAAAAGAGCGCAACACTACTTAAAGAATGAAATGAATTAATTGATATTAAAAGTGCAGTGAATTTTCTAAATGAAAACTTTTCATTTAATTTAGAAATTCCGAAAACTAAAACAAATTTTGAAAATGAAGATGTCCCAAATGTTAAGAGTAGATATTCTAATAAGATTTCAATAGAAGACACATATATATTTGGTTTTTTCCAACCTAAAGGTGGTAGATTAAAGCAAGATTTAGAACATATTATAAATATTGGCGCAGATGTTTTTGGTGATAAGAAAAAAACGGAAATTTTGAATTCACATGAAATAGTTTTAGATCAAAAAAGTAAATGAATACAAATAAGTTCATTAAACTTAAGTCAATTATTTGCCCTTAACCTTTCCTTGAAATCAAACACAATTATTCATGGTCCACCTGGAACGGGGAAAAGTGAAACAATAGCAAATATAATAGCGAACATAATGATGAACAATAAAAGTGCCTTAATGGTTTCTGAAAAAAAAGCTGCATTAGATGTATTGTTAGCCCGTTTAGGCCCATTAAAACATTTCGGTATGTTCTTTCAAGATACCAAGGTAACAAAGGATAAGGTTACTTTTTATCATACAATCCAAAAACTTAGTGAAATATATGAAAATTACGATATTAAAAATCTAAATTTTAAATATAGTCAAGACAGTTTCAAAACTTTGATTGACGAAAAGCATCAATTAAATAACGCTTTCATAATGTTAAAACAAATAAAAGAATGAAATATTGGTAATTTTGATTACAATGATTACTTAGCCGCTAAATTTGAAATAATAACTACTGGATGTTTAGATTTAATAAAAGAATATAAATTAAACAATATATCTAAAACAAACTTTTTTTCTTTAACAGTTTATTCTTCATTCTTGGAAAAAAATAATCTACTTGATGTTTATTTGGCTGAAAAATTTGTTCAACAAATGAAACAAGATTATGTTGAATTTCAAGAGAATATTGATATTCTTAATGAATTTTGAATACATTTAACAAAATTCGATTTAAAAAGACTTTCTATTCTTGAAATAACTAAAATAGAGAATTCACAAAAACATATAAGTATTATATTTCAAAAACACATTGATATTATGCTTGCGGTTGGTAAAGACATTTTTGTTTTTGAAAATTTGGATAAAGTATATAAAAAATTAACCGAATTTTCTAAATCAATTAATCTAAGTATTGAACATATGAATATGATATTAAATAATGATAATTATATTGAGTTAAATAATGCGCTAGAAAAAGTTGGACCTCTTCAAAGAAAATATGTCATAAGCAATTGATTTGCAACAGACCAAATAAAAACAAAAAAATTAACAAGAATAAAAGTTTCTAATTGAAAACCATTCACAATTTTTATTAAAAAAATGATAGATATGAATGTTAGTTTTTCTGGTTACTTTGACTATTTAGAAAATAAAGAATTACTTGAACCGATTAATATTTTTTTCTTTGTTAAAAGTTTTAAGTTTAAAAAAGATTTAACTCTTTTTATTGAAAATAATTGATTCTCATTTGATCCAATAATTCCGATAATAATTCACAACAATAATATTACTTTTGAAAAGGCACAATTAGCTATAAAGGTTTTTGAGTTTGAAAATAAATATATAAATGAACACAATTTAGAATTAATAAGCAATTACTCATTGATAAATGATTCAATTTATGAAAAATCAATTTTAGATTGAAGAAAAATAATTGATGAAGTGTATGGTAAATTAATAGTTACGTGAAAATTAAAAATAGATCATTCAAAATATAAAAAAGATATTTTAGAAATATTTAGAATAAGTGGTTTAAAAAGATTTCCTAAAATCAAAACATTTATAAAAAAATATTTTTCAGCATTGTTGGAAATATTTCCTATTTGAATTTCAAGGCCAGAAGATGTATCAGATATTGTAGAGTGTAAATCTGAGATGTTTGACTATGGTATTTTTGACGAAGCCAGTCAAATGTTCCTTGAAAGAGCATATCCTATTTTATATAGAACAAATATTAAGATTGTTGCCGGTGATGATAAGCAACTAAAACCTTCATCGTTTTTCAATACAAGATATCAAGAGGAAGAAGACGAAGATGGCGAAGAAGAGGATAATGAAGAATACAAAATAAAATATAGTGATTTGGATTCCTTATTACTAAGAGCGATCGTTTCTAATTGAAATGAAATATTATTGAATAATCATTATCGTTCTGTGTCCCAAGACTTAATAGAATTTTCAAATGAAAACATTTATAATAAATCTCTTAATGTAGCTTCATTTAATAAGAGTTATGACTCAAAATCATTTGAAGTTTTAGATGTGGGTGGATTTTTTGTGGAAAGAAAAAACATTCAAGAAGCAAATAAAGCTTTAGAGATAATTACTGATAGCTATTTGAAATACAAAAAAATATTAGTGATTACATTTAATGAATCACAGGCAGAGTTGATAACATCAAAAATATTATCTACTAAAAATAAAGACATAATATCAAAAATGAGAGAATCAAAAATAACAATTACAAACTTAGAGAATGTGCAAGGTAATGAAGGAGATTTAGTTATTTTATCAATAGCTTATGGAAAACCATCAATAGATAGAAAAATGAGAAATGCTTTTGGACCTCTTAATATGGACGGTGGTAAAAATAGATTGAATGTTGCGGTAACTAGATCAAAAGAAAAAATGATTGTTCTTAAGTCATTTACAAATAAAGATATGTCTATTTCTGCAACAAATGAAAACGCGCAATTTTTTCAAAAATTTATAATTTATTGCGATAATGTTTCTGCCAATTTAAAGATGGATAAAATGAGTAAAACTTTAGAAAACGATTTTGAAATAAGTGTTTCTGATGAATTAGGAAAGTACGTTAATATTAATGATGGATTAACTTTAATACCTAAATACAAAATAGGAACAAAAAGAATAGATTTAGCTATTTTTAATATTGAAACAAATAAAGTTTTACTAGGATTAGAACTGCATAAGTGAACAAACAATAACATAAAAGTTTTAGAAGATTTTGATGAACAATCATTCATAAAAAATAGAGGTTATAAAATGTTAAATATTTTCGAAATAGAGTGAAGAAGAGAGAAAAGTTTAATTATATTAAACATACTTGATTTAATAAAAGAAGAGAGAAAAAACAAGAATTAATTATTATTTTTTTCAACGAATAATGGCAATGAAAAAAGCAACTCTATTATTTTATATAATTCTATAAGATCTTTTGAAACTAATTTATTAAATTTGATTTTAGTTAGCAAGATAGAACTACTCAATTTTTTTAGTTCTAAATCTAAATAAGAAAATTTACATTTTTCAAATGTAAAATAAATTTTACCATTTTCTATAAGTAGCCTGAAATCATTATTTATATATCCATTTTTTTCTAAATCTAATAATCTTTCGATAGTATTTTTATCAAATATTTCCTTAACTTCTTTATATATATATTCTTCTTCTTCCTCATCATCAAATTCAGAGTAAATAAAAAATTTATTGTTAAAATTATCGTCTCCTAGAGTTATTAAAAATTCATTTGATTGTCTTTTAACATTTGTTATATCAATTTTATGGTGACTAAAAAATGGGGTAAAAATTTCTATTATTGCTGAAGTTTCAATTTTATTAACACTGATCCCCTTTATCTTTCAATTAAAAACAACAAAATTAAATGAATTACTTAGGATTTCTCCTATCAATACATTTCTTCAAGATAACATATCTATTTCAATAAGATCATTAACAATTATTGCGTTTCTACTGTTAGTTTTCGAAATCATTGGTTCTTTTTTTCTTGATTGTAATTCAAAGTATCCGTATTTATTCATATTGTTTATAACGTAAACGAACAAATTAAATTGTTTTAATTTTATAAGAACTAAATTATTAAATATTTTATAAAATTTAATTCTAGCAATTATTAAAAATAATAATAGTATAAAACTTACAATGAAACAAATGATATAAATTAATACATATAAATTGTTAACACCATAAAATGTAAAAGAAAAAAAACATATACCTGCTATCAGTGATGTAAAAGCAATAATTCATAAAAAATTAGAAAAAAAATTCGAATAAATTTTTCCAATTCCGGTTAAAGAGCATTGCGCTTCTTCTTTTGCATATTTTAAAAAAGATTTTATTTCTCTTTTTATATCTCTTTTAATACTTGACATGTTATTTCTACTTTTCATAATAAATAATTATATATTATTTAAGTAAAAATACATTGATTGTAATTTTTAAGTTAAAACACACATTTCAATATTATTTATTTTATCAAATCTATTAAAGCGTTTTTAACAAACTTAGATTCTCCACCAGGGTAAATCATATCGGCTCTTTTTTTGATTTCATCTCTTGCATCTTCACGTGTGATTGACGTTCCTGCATAATCCATCATTTCAACATCATTTCCAGAATCGCCAAATAATAATATTTCTTCTCTTTTCACTTTATAATAATTGTCATTAATATATTCTAGTGCTGTAGCTTTGTTTATGTTTTTAATGATTATTTCAATAAATTTTGAACCTGTATTAGCATAATCGAACTCACTACTTATCTTTTTCAAATTATTAACTAAAATCATTGGCTCATCAATATCTTCCAAAAACGTAATACAAAATTTTGTTATATTTTTTGCTTCATTAATATCTTCCATAATTGTATATTTAAATACTGAGTCATTCTCTTCAAAATCAATTACTTTTTTGGCCATAATTTCAAATTGATTTGATTTGTTTCTAATAAAGTAAATATTCTCATTTTCTCCATATGCAAAAAGCAATGTTGAATGTGGAAGAGTTTCATCTAAGTAAGAAATAATTTTAGGTATTTCTTTTTTGATAACATCATTATCTAAAATCTTATTTAAAATTAACTCTTTAGATTTAACAGAATATATTTGGCACCCATTGGTTCCAACAATAAATGAATCTTCAGGCATATCTATTTTAAATCTTTTATTAATATCTAAAACATCTTTATAATGTCTTCCAGTAGCTATTGTAAACTTCATAATTTTAGAAACTCTATTTACTTCTCTTACAACATCATCATAAATTATATTGGCGTCATTAGCGTGATGAATTAGTGTTCCATCTAAATCTGACACAACTCACTTTATATTCTTTTCCATAATTACTCTCTTTTCATAAAACATAATTAATTTTCATTTTTATTAGTATTTAATTACATTATATAATTTTATAATTCAAAAACAATAAAAAACCATGATAATATCATTTTTAATTAATAGATATTATTAACTAAAAAAAGAGCTAGTATTTATTTTATGTTTTTATTATATTCATTTACAAATTCATTGAATAATAATACTATATGTCCAAATGTAATATCTTCATTTTCTTTATCATATTCAAGGGTTATAAGTTCTCCGTCAGGAGTTTTTGTGGCTAAATTAATTAAAAAATTATTTATCCCTTCATTTGATCATTGTGTTGAGTCTTTTGAAATTATTAATATCTCTTTTGCAAATCCTACAAGGATTTCATCTCTTTCTTTTTTTTGTACTATAGTTAATATCATATTATTTCTCTCCCTTTATTTTGATGTATCTTCTTTCCAAAAATTCCATTCCACCCTCAAGATAATGAGTTGAACTTAGCTCTTCGTTATTAACATCGAATAACTCTGCTTCATAATATTGTTGATCCATATTATTTAAATCAGCAACAATCACTTTATTTGGATTTGACAATATTCCTATATTTGCATTATGTGTAACAATGAATACTTGTTTGTCTTTTTTAGATAACATATTTAAAATATTTGTTGCAATAGTATGATTATCTAAATTATCTTCTGGTTGATCCAAAAATAATATTTTATCTATAGAACTATTGAATTTATACTTAATTCCATATATTGATTTTTGACCTAATGACATAGTATCATAATCTTTTCCTTCAGCAAAAACCCTTACATGATTTTTTAGAGTTTTGGAAAGGTTGTTAGATATTTTTGTGACGTCAAAAGGCTTGGGACCTTTTTTAATAATTTCAAGCAGTCATTTAGAAATATCATTAACACTTGTAGGAGTATGTAATACTACTTTTAACAATGATACTATTTGTTCTAAATTTAGTTTGACTTTAGAATCTATTTTGTAAGATAATAATGATGTATTAATAACTTCATCTTTAAACTCTAAAGTTAATTCTTGATTTATTAATTCTTCAAAAGATGTTTTTTGTTTTACTATTACTTGAGCAAATGTTTTAAAATAATCTTGCGCATGCTTTTCATATGCCTTTAATCCTTCTCCATCAAAATCACTTTTTTTAATATGTTCTATTATACTTTTATAGGCGCTGCTAAAACTATTTATCATTGTTCTAATTTTATTAATTAACTGTTTTCTCGATTGTAGCAACACTAAAACATTTTTATGATTCTCTATTAAGGTATCAATATTTTTAGTAAATTTTTCATTGAAAATCTTATCATCGTGAATATTAGAGAAATCAAACATCTTCATTTTTTCTAATTCTAATTTTTGATTTTCAGAATTTTTCATAACACTGTTTAAGTTTAATTCTTCATTATTTATTAGTGTAATTATTTCATTATTTTTATAAGATAAATCAATTATTAATCTTGTTTTTTTATCATTTTTTGATGTTATTTGAAAAGCATTTGATCAGTTGATTTCATTATCTTTATTCATGTCCGATATTCCAACCATACCGTTGTAAAAAACTCTTATTTTTTCTATAAGTTCATCAATTATTTTTGACTTACTTATTAATTTTTGAATATACTCAATTTTTTCTTTTTCAATTTCAGTTAAGTTATTAATATTTTTTTTAATAGGGTCATCTTGAAAAATAACATCATCTCTACTTGCGAAATCAGATAACATTTCTTTTTTGGTTTTCTTGGTCAACTGATTAACATTTATTATTTCATTGTTAAACTTAACAGCTTTAACAAATTCTAATTCAAAATCCTTTAATGCATCAATAACATTCTTAGGTATATATCCAACCTTTATAGAAGCTAATAAATCAAACAAAGTTGATTTACCACCACCCTTTGGGCCTATTATAATGTTTATTTTTTCATCAAAGTTAATTAATAATAATTCATCTATCAACGAATTTGTTTTCTTAAATATAATTTGCTTAATCATTCATAACCTCCTTTGAAAAAATTTGATTTTCTAATAATGATTTTTTTAAAGATAAAAAACTTGTAGGATTTAAATCCATTTCAGTAATCAACATTTTTTGTTGTGGATATGATGTTCAAATATGAGTATCTGAAAATGAAACTACGGAACTTTTGAAACCGTCTTTTATTACTTTTAAATAATTTGCATTTGTAAAGCTTGTAATTTCAAAAGCATCAAATATTAATTCTTCTAAATCTTCTGATTTAAAATGATCAGATTTGCCAATGTGAGGAATTCTTAAAACATCAAAATCATTAAAAATTTTATTAGCGTTTTCAATGGTGATTCCTCTTTTAGGAATTGAATTAGTTATTTTACTTATTCTCAATAATTCATCTTTAGTCAAAGTTTCAGGAAATATATATATTAGATTTGCGATTACGCCATTTTTCCTCACTACATTAGCCTCAATACCTGGTAGAAAAATCAATCCTCCAGTTTTCCCTAATTTAGAACATTCTAAATATAAATCAACATCAAATACATTATGATCTGTAAATGATGCTAAACGAACTCCAGATTTATATAATTTAGAAACGGTTTCATTAATCGACTTTCATTTGATAGCATCACCATTTGCAGATGAAGCAAACGAATGTAAATGTAAATCAACTTTCATATAAGGCTGCTTTCTAACATATATTAATGTTTTGGTTATGTAAAAAAATTATATATTATTATTTGTTTTAAATAATAGTATTAATTTAAAGAATACCGTTAAGATCACTTTTATTAAAATATATTTAATGAATAGATTGGAAAAATTATCTCTTCTTATTGATTGGGTGATAACTAAATCGATGAATTCCTAGAATAGGACCATATTCAGCAATTGCTTTTTGATGTTCTTTCGTTAAGTATCCTTTATGTTTTTCAAAACCATAGTTAGGATATTCTTCACTCAATTTTTCCATAAGATTATCACGATAAACTTTAGCTATAATAGAAGCGGCAGCAATTGAAATAGATTTTTCATCACCTTTAATAATTGATTCATTAGGAATGTCAATATTTAATTTTTCAAAATCAATTAGACAATAATCAGGTTTTATCTTTATTTCTTCAATACACTTTATCATTCCAAGTTTTGAAGCTTCCTTGACATTTATTTCATCTACTATTTGACTCCCAATTATCTGAATACTATAATCAATGGCAATATTTATGATTTCTTTAGATAGTTGTTCTCTCTTTTTTATTGATAACACTTTTGAATCATTAATCTCTTTGTTGTCATAATCCTTAGGTAAAATAACCAATGCACAAACAACAGGTCCGGCAATACTTCCTCTACCAACCTCGTCTAAACCACCAATTAATTGATAATTTTTTTTATAAGCATTTTCTTCATATTTCTTCATTATTCTTAATTATTATAATATTTAAAATAACAAAATTATTTAATTATTTATTATTTAATTTTTATGCTATAATAAAATTGTTCAAAGAGGCAATCAATAATTATGAATTTTATTAAAAGAAAATCTAGTGGTTCTAAACCAGTAAATAAAAAAATTTCTTTATTACAGTTAGTTGGTTTAAGCATCGCTTTTTTTGGTTCTATTAGAAATGTTCCGCAAGTTGCAAGTGCAGGATTGTCATCAATTATGTGAATGATTATTTCTTTAGTTATATTTGTTGTTCCGATGGCTTTCATTGCCGCAGAACTTGCTACTGGTTGATCTAAAAAAGGTGGACCAGAAGTTTGAGTTCATGTAGCTTTTGGTAAAAAATGAGGATTTTTAGTATCGTGATTACTGTGAGTTCAAATGTTTTTTGGAATGGTTATTATAGCTGTTGGTTTTGCAACAATGTTTGCTTTTGTTATTGGTGATCCAATCATATCTACTCCGTGGGGTAATGGCTCTATTAAAGATAATTATCATCTTAGTTCAGATCCGATTTACTTGTTATTAATGACAATAGTTATCTATTGAATAATTACTGGATTGAATATTTATTCAAAAAAAGTTGGTAAATCTTTAGTTAATATAGGTGCAATTACAGGTATTTATGTTCCATTTATATTTTTAACACTATTTTCAATAATTTATATTGGACAAAAGGGAGCTTTAGGAGAACTTCATACAGGGCCTGGAGGAATAGGGAATATACCATCTGATTTCTTTCCGCCATCACAAGGTGGAGGTGTGATTCCACAAAACGCTAGTGGATTACAATTGTTTTCTCAAATAATGTGAATCTTTATAGGACTTGAAATTGCTTCAACTAGAGCAAATGAAATAGATAATCCTAAAAAGAATTTTTCATTAGGTTTATTAATTGTACTTGTTTTAATGGTGGCATTTAACCTTGGTGTCGGTTTATTATTCGCCGCTATTGTTCCTGCTGGTGATATACAATTGGCAAATGCTGTAATAACACCATTTAAAATAATTACTGAGTATTGAGGAGCTGGATGATTAACTAATGTTTTCGCTTTATTAATGACTTTCGGAATGTTTACTCAATTAAATTCATGAATTTTAGGCCCTTCAAATGCAATGTATGCAAGCGCTACTCAAGGAACAATGCCATTAATTTTTCATAAGAAAACAAAAAAAGATGTTCCAATAACTTTTGTTTTAATCCAAGCTATTGCAGTTACAATATTTGCTTGCTTATATGCTGGATTAACTATTGCAGGAGCTGGTAATGTATTTGGAATACTATTAAATCAAACAATTATTTTATATTGTATTGCTTACATAATAATGATTCTAGCTTTTATAAAGTTGAAATATTCAAAACCTAATGTCGTCAGAGGATTTACTGTTCCTGGTAAAAAAATAGGTGCTTGAATAACTGCTGTATTAGCATTAATAGGAGTTACAATGGCAATTATTATGACTTTCTTCCAACAACAACAAACAGTAACAATGTTAATAGTTCAAGATGTAGTTATTTATATTGGCCTTTCAGCGATTTTAATTGCTATCCCATTATTAATATCATTAACTAAAAAATTCAAAAATGGTTCTTGAATTACAGCTGAAGAAAAAAAAGAAATTGATTTAGAAGAACAAGAATCTTTAGAGGAAGATAAAAAAGCCGCAATAAACAACAATATAAATATTAAAACAATACCAACTAATAAAATTAATAATAATGAATAATTTTTTTAATTAAAACAAATTGTGAAAAGAGATAAAAATATGAAAAATAAAAAAAATACAACAGATTTTAAGGCGTTGTTTTTAGGATCAAAGTCAGAAAACTTCAATTTATTTAAAGAGTTAATTAATAATTCTTATGATGATGCTGCATCATGAAGAAAGAATTTTCATTCACAAGATAAAGAAACTATTACTTCATTTGATAAAAAAACAAAAGAGTTTAGTGATACACAAAGTAAAATGGAAGAAGTTCTAACTGAACTTTCTTCATTACTAAGGGGAGGAAGTATTCCTTGACATTCTCCAAGATATTTAGGACACATGAATAGTGAAACTTTAATGCCAGGAATTATAGCTTATTTTGAAACAATGTTTTACAATGGTAATAATGTTGCTTATGAATCATCACCTGCTACTTCAAAAATGGAATCAGAAGTTGGACTTGATTTTTGTAGAATGTTAGGTTATGATCCGAAAAAAGCATGAGGACATATTTGTGCAGATGGCTCTATTGCTAATTATGAAGGTTTATGATATGCAAGAAATTTCAAATCTTTACCATTTGCAATTAAAAAAGCTTTTCCAGATTTAGTTAAAGGAAAAACTGATTGAGAGCTTAGCAATATGTCTGTTGATTATATTTTAAATCTATTAGAAAATAATGAAGATAAATGAGATGCTATAAAATCAAATTCTGTTCGTCATGATTCAGAAAATATAAATAAACTTGGTAAAGTGTTCGTTCCTAAAACTAAACATTATTCTTGATTAAAAGCGGCCGATATTCTTGGTATTGGAACAAATAACGTTATTGCTATTGATGTTGATAAAAACTTTAGAATGGATATTTCAAAATTAGAAGCTGAAATTCAAAAATGTATTGATTCCAAAACACCTATTATTGCCGTAGTTTCAGTGGTAGGAACAACTGAAGAAGGTATGTTTGATCATGTAGATAAAGTTATTGAAATTAGAAAAAAAATAGCAAAACAAAATGCTTGATTTTATTATCATATTGATGCCGCTTATGGAGGATATGCAAGATCAATATTTTTAGATGAAAATGATAAATTTATACCTTTCAAAGATTTACATGAAAAATATAAGGAATATGGTGTGTTCCAAAATAAAATAAATTGACCTTCACAAGATGTATACAATACTTTTGCAGCCATGGGAGAATCAGATAGTATTACAATTGATCCACATAAAATGGGTTATTCTCCTTACTCTGCTGGTGGGATAGCAATTAGAGATATTAGAATGAGAAATGCAATTTCATATTTTGCAACTTATGTTTTCGATACAAAAATTAATATTCCTGATTTACTTGGAGCTTATATGTTAGAAGGTTCAAAAGCCGGAGCTACAGCTGCAGCAGTTTGAACAAACCATAGAGTTGTTCCATTAAATATTTCTGGACATGGAAAATTAATAGGTCACAGTATTGAAGGATCATTTAATTTTTATAATCATTTAATTGAACAAAAAAAATATGAAATAAATGGAACTATTGTTAATGTTCACTTATTAACCAATCCTGATTTTAATATAATTGATTATGTATTTAATGTTGAAGGAAATACTTCATTAATAAAAATGAATGAATTAAATCAAAAATTATATGAAAAAACATCTTTCGTTGAAGGTGACACTTATATAAACACAGTTTTATTATCACATACTAATTTTTCAAAAAATGAATATAGTGAAGCGCCACTTGATTTATTGAAAAGATCAAAAATAGACGATAAAGATTTTGAAAAAGAAGGTGTCAACATTTTAAGGTCATGTATTTTATCGCCATGATTATATGATAAAGACACATCTAAATACTTTAATGATATATTTGATAAATCAATAAAAGAAAAATTAAAAGAAATTATTAAATAAAATTTGTGAAAAAAGATGACAAAAATAAAAAAATAGGATTATTTGGTTTTTTTGCTTTTACTGCAGCATCCATGATATCAATGGTTTTATTTCCAACTTTTGCAAGTTCTGGATTTAATTTAATTTTCTTTTTAGTTATGGCTGCTTTTTTTTGATTTATTCCAATTGCAATAGCATCAGCTGAAATGGGATCAATAAAAAAATGAGAAAATGGTGGCGTTTTTGAATGAGTTAAAAATACTCTTGGTGAAAAATGGGGTTTTGCTGCAGTATTTTATCAATGGTTTCAAACAACAATAATATATACAATTTTCTTTTACTTCTTAACCGCAGGAATTGATTATTTATTTGAAACAACATTTCTAGATAAAATTGAATTTCAATTCTTGATAATCATATTAGCTTTTTTATTAGTAACATTTATTAACTTATTTGGTATAAAAATAACAACACTCATCACAAGAATCAGTTTACCTTTTGGAGTTATACTTCCAACTATATTATTAATAATATTATCGTTTTCTTTTGCTTTCGGAAGAGGTGAAGTTAATATACCCCCTTCATTAGACTTAAGTGTTTTCCCTACAGCAAGCATTTTTGAATTTGTTATTTTTTCATCATTTTTATTAAGTATGACGGCAATAGAGGTTTCAGCTAATGCTATAAATATATTGAAGAATTCAAAAAGAAATTATCCTATTGTTATTGGAAGTTTGGTAATATTATTAATTTTTTTAAATACATTAGCAGGATTATCAATTGCTCTTGTGATGCCTATAAGTGAAATTGGTTTATCTAATGCAATATTTTTGACATTTGATAAAATAATAACAACTTGATTTGGAATTGAATATTTATGAATATCTAAATTAATAACTGTTTTAATATTATTTGGAATAATAGGGCAAGTTAGTGCAATAATTGTTGAACCGACAATAGGTATATCTAGGGCTTTAGAAACTTTGAATGCACCAAAGTGAATAAATAAAACCAATAAATATGATGTTAAATATAATATATTAATTGTCCAAACCGTTTTAATGATTATTTGATTATCAATAATAACATTTACAAGTGCAGGTAATTTGTCGATGATTATTTGTATATCTATTACATCGTCTACATATTTATTAACATATATCTTATTATTAATATCTCATATTAAATTTTCGTTAAAAAATTCAGAACTAGAAAGAGGTTTCGGAATCAAGAATAAGATTTTTAAAATTATTATTAGTTCTGTTGGTTTAGTTGTAACAATATTAACTTTAATAATTATGTTTTTCAAACCATTTGAAACTATTTCAGACCAGCAATATATAACATATATCTTAATTTTATTATTTTCAGTTATAATTATTTCTATAACCCCATTTATAATTTATAAAATATTGAAAAAATGTAAAAACAAAAAATTAGTAAGTGCTAATTAACAAAAATTGATTATTTTACAAGTTTTAATGATTAATTTAGTATATAATTTAAATAATAAAATTTTATTAAAGTATATTTGATATTATTTTATATATACATTAATATATTCCTGGCATTTATCGAGATTAATCTCATTGTAATATGAGTCCAGGGATTTCTTTAAAAGATTAAAATCAATTGCTTTTAAAGGAATTATTAAATTTAATAATTGAATAACGAGATTCAGATAATCAAAAATATTAATTTTATTATTTTTTTATCAAAAATAGAAGGGAATTAATCTATTTTCAAAATAGGTTAAAACAAAATATGGCAAATGAAGCGTTAAAAATGGTCGGAAAAGTTACACAATGCTTTTCAACCACAGAATATGAAGTTGAATGTGAAAATAATCTAAAAATTAAAGCGAGAGTATCTGGTAAAATGAGAATTCACCAAATAAGAATTCTTCCCGGAGATACTGTTGACGTTGAGATCAGTCCTTATGATTGAACTCAAGGAAGAATTGTTTTTAGACATAAATAATTAAGGAGAAAGATGAAAGTCAGAGCATCAGTTAAAACAATGTGTAAAGATTGTAAAATAATAAAAAGAAAGGGAGTTGTTCGTGCAATTTGTATTCAACCAAAGCACAAACAAAGACAAGGTTAATTAATGGCTAGAATACTAAATATTGAGATTCCAAATAATAAACGTGTTGTTATATCACTAACATATATTTTTGGAATCGGAAAAAATTTATCTCAAAAAATACTAAAAGAAGTAAATATTGATGAGAATACAAAAGTTGCAAGTCTTACAGAAGATCAATTAAGTGCAATAAGAAAAGAAGCGAGCAAGTATATTACAGAAGGTGACTTAAGAAGAGAAGTCGGAATTAATATAAAACGTTTAATGGAAATTAAATCTTATCGTGGAATTCGTCATAGAAAAGGATTACCAGTTAGAGGGCAAGTTACTAAGAAGAATGCTCGTACAAGAAAAGGGCCAAGAAATAGTCCAACAGGTAAGAAGAAGTAGGGGGATGTAATTATGGCAAAGAAAACTAAAAAAAGAGTTATTGTTAGTGGTGTTGCACACATCCATTCAACTCACCAAAATACTATAGTATCATTCGCTGATGAGCAAGGAAATGTTTTTGCATGATCATCATCGGGTGCTATTGGTTATAAAGGTACAAAGAAAAAAACACCTTATGCAGCAGGTTTAGCTGCAGCGGCAGCATCAGAAGAAGCAAAGAAATTTGGAATTAAAGAAGTTGATGTTAAATTAAAAGGGATAGGTCCTGGTAAAGATGCTGCTCGTAAACAAATAGAAGTTTCAGGAATAGTAATTAAAGGTATTGAAGATGTAACTCCAATACCACATAATGGTACTAGACCACCTAAGAAAATTTTAAAAAGAAGGAGAGCATAATGTCAAAAATAACTAAAATTAATTATAATGAAATTAAATCTAAAAAAATTTCAGAAAACGATACAACGTTTGTAATTCAACCTTTGGAAAGAGGTATGGCGAATACACTTGGAACATCAATAAGAAGAATATTACTTTCTTCTATTTATGGTGTTTCATCATTTGCAGCAAAAATAAATGGTATATCTCACGAATATTCTCCAATTCCTGGAGTTGATGTTGATGTTATAACTTTATTATCAAATTTATCATCAATTAAATTTAATTATAATAAAGACGTTTTCCAAGACGATACAATAATCAAAATAAGTTTTAAAAATGAAAAAGAAGGTGTTGTTAAAGTTAGTGATTTAAATATTCCTTCTGAATTACAATTATCTACTGCTGATGATTTCGTAATTGCTAATGCTGCTAAAAAAGGAGCATTAGAATTTGAACTATTTTTAAGAGCTGATAGAGGATATTATGATTCAGATTATAATAAATCAATAATTAAAGAAAACAATACTAAAATGGATTCTAAAATTAAATCAGGTACTTTTATAGCAATTGATTCAAATTTTTCACCTATTGTAAAAGTATCTGTTAATGTTGAAGAATTAAATACTCCATCATATGCAGTACAAGAAAAATTAGAATTTACAATTCAAACAAATGGAACTATTGATGCAAAAGAAGCTCTTTCACAAGCTGGAGAAATAATGATTGCTCATATGCAAATTATTGGTAATGTAGAAAATTTAGATTTAAATAATATTTTTGAAGATGAAGCTCCTAAAAAAGAAGATTCAAAATTTGAAGCAATGACTATTGATGATTTAGATTTAACAGTTCGTTCAACTAATGGGTTAAGAAGAGCTAAAATATCTAAAGTTTCAGAATTAATATCATTATCAGAATCAGAATTGAAAAATATAAATTCAATTGGTGAAAAATCAGTAAATGAAATTGTTGCTAAATTAGAAGAATTAAAAATCTTCTTGAATAAAGGAGATGAATAATGGCTAATCCACACCAACTCTTTAGGAGAAATGCAACTTGAAGAAAACAAATCGCTCGTTCTTTAGCAACAGATGTATTAATCCACGGAAGAATTACAACAACTGAAACAAGAGCTAAAGAAATTCGTAGACATGTTGAAAAAATGATTACTAAAGGAAAAATAAATACTTTATCTTCTAGAAGAGCTGCAGCAGCTTTTTTGAGAGATGTAAAGACAAAAGATGGTGTTCCAGCTTTAAAATATTTATTTGAAACTCTAGCTCCTAGATATAAAGACCGTCAAGGTGGATATACTAGAATAATTAAATTACCTGCACGTCAAGGTGATGCTACCAAAATGGCAATATTAGAATTAGTTAAATAATTTTTATATAAAACACAATAAAAAAACATCTGTTAAATGGATGTTTTTTTATTTAATTAAATTAAGCTCACACATCTTATAATAAACATCTTTAACTTTATTTGTAAATCCTGATAACATTAAAACATTTTTTTCTATAATCAAATAAATTTTATTTATTAATATCAAAAACTCATCTAATTTCACATCAGTCATCGGGAAAGAAACATCTTTTCATGTTTTAAAATAATTATTCATTGACATTATTTCGGCTAATAATATTTGATCATTATTACTAATAGTGAATCATTC